>CAJPIZ010003676.1:0-11356 GCA_905368565.1 Medioppia subpectinata
AATACTTTAAACATCTCTTGTAATGAGTCTGTAATGAGAGAGAGAGAGAGAGAGAGAGGATGAATATTGAAGAATGTAGTTTAAGTGATATATCACTTCCTTTAAGTCGATCACAAATGACCGCCATTTGAGAGCAACTAATAGAATAAGTTTCGGTATATAAGACTAAATTCACGCTCAAAATCATTAGTTAATCTTTGAATTTCATTTCGCTTAACACTTGCCTCTCATTACAGACTCATTACAAGAGATGTTTAAAGTATTCACATATTATTTATTCATTAAATTTTATTTTTCGTATAAGTAATTGGAAATAATTTTTCTCATCCAAAAGATTACGGTATTTGTGCTCACAATTGCCACCACATATGCCTCGTATGGCGGCTCATACGGCGGCTCCGGTGGTGGACCCGTCCTCACCGGTGGACTGACTGGTAGTCTTCACGGCGGAGACCTGGTATCAGGCGGTGCTTTGGGAGGACTCGTTAACTTCGGCCACTCGGCGGGACTTTCAAGCGGCGGTTTCATCGGAAATGAATCCAATGCCTAAAGTTGTGAATTATGGTAATTTGTAAGAAAAACTCATTTATTTATCGTTTTATTGATCTAAACATCCTTTAAGTTTAAATAAAAATGACATAAACTATACACAAATCAGTGGTTTTAGGGGATAGAGTAGTGGCTTCTTATTAGGGGTTTAGATTAATTAGTTTATTATATGAAATATAATGTCAAACATTGATTGTCTCTTTAATTAATAAACGTTTTATATCTTTTCTGGTTTTTTATTCAAGAAACCACTTATACTTATGCTGTAAGTTATGTCAGTCGTCCCGACGGGTCATACGACACATACATACCATATAATACATGGGATTTAGTCAAACATTTCCGATAAAACTTGAATTTTATACATAAAGATTAAATCATTGAATATGGATCTTATTCTAATTTTGATAAATATTAAATCTATGTAATTAATACATTATTATTGGTATTAAAGTAAATTGAAAACAGTATTCACTATGAATTTTAATAAGGATTAGTAAATCTGTTGATAGATCTGTGGTACGGGTCGTGATTGAGCACTGGTTTACCCCTCATCTCATTTAATCCAAATCACAGACTTTTATAATTAATTTTTATTTTAAGTTTTATTATATAATTATATCGTCCTTTTATAGCCATATAATAAAATTAATATAAATTTTATTTAAATATGATTCTAGTTGAGACTGATAAATGATCTTTCTCATTTGAGGCTGCATCCATTATAAACTAGTTTTTGTTTATAGTGTATATTTGTTTCTAATTATAAATGATACAATAATAATATTTAATTATACTTTAAATTTAAAATGATACTAAAAGACTATAGGTTATTTAATAATTATACAAACTATTTATATAATTTGTTTTCAACTATTGTAAAAATAAATAATTAAATAAATCGGATTTTAAGTCTGATTAACAATACTTCTGGATAAACAAAAATGCATTTCAATTCAAATAAGTTAATAAATGGTTTTAGTTTAACAGTTAAATGAGTCTAAAAATGCCAAATATTTTAATTATAATGTCTGAACGCATTATTTGTTTGAATGAAATGACTATAATTGAAATATTTTGAATTCAATGTTTTGATTATGATATTTAATTATATCTAGTGTTGACATAATAACACGGAGACAATGTGACACTGATTACCATAATGAGAAATGAACTAATTTGTTAATTATAATTATAGTCTACCCTTTGTTTATTAGATGAAACATGCCTTCAATAATAGACCCATTAATTCCGTTAGGGATTCATTCAATTTAATGAAACAAAAATAATGTATTTATTTCTAAAATTCATAAATTAATGTTATTCAACATATGATTGTTATTACGGCTATGTATTTATAATAATAATAATAAGTGTGTTTGTAATTCATTTGCCTTTTTTACTAGCGCTGACATTACGTGAGAACTATATTTAAATATTATATTTTATGAATTTATAATTAATTATTGGGTTTGAAAAGAGACGCTAAAAATAAACATTATATTATATTTCTCTCAAACTAATAACAGACTTCCTTTTGTGTGAATAGTATTTTTGAAAATTAATTTATTGTACAATTTATCGCTTTTTATGTTTTTTAAACAGTTATTTGTTTTTGTTTGAGATTATTGTTGAAGACAAATAACCATTCTGGATCATTTATATAATAGTTTAATTATTGCCATTAATTGTTATTTGTGTCTAATTTTAGGCAAATTACTGTTTTATTGTTATAAATTTGCTTAATTTTTGCGATCATATGTTAATAAAGAGCGAAAATAACTTAATTTCCATTTAAACCTTAAATATTATCTATTTTTAATTGTAATATAAAAGTTAATTTAGAGATAAACCATTAAATGTAAACCATAAATAATACTGATATGTTTTGTGAACTAATCCCAGACTCAATGCCAACAAAACATCACTTTTATTATATTTAATACAAATTAATATCTGATTTAAAGAATTAAAAATTATGTTAATTATGTTAGAGATTAAGATATGATGTCTACCATTAGGCAGACAACACTTTTTTGCAATGAATACTCGCAATGCATTTTGTAATCATATTTAAAATAAATGCGATTTTAAATCATAAGTTTGTCGCACAAAAAAAACCAATGAGTTATAAAGTTATGAGCGTTTAAATTAAATTTGAAGGCACCAGAGGTTGAAAGGGGGGTCTAAAGTGGTGGTCGCACACACATTGAGCCCACACACTCAACCATAATCGTTTACGCCGTGTGCCATACAATGTACAGTTTACAGTGTACTCCCCATAGTGTACTGTACCCTCACTTTTCACTTATCCCATCGTCGCTTAGATTGAGGTTTTGATTAATTTATATGTTTTTTATAAATTAAAAAATGAGAAGAGTTTACGAGTTTTATCGGTCAATGAATTTATTTAAAGCAAAATAATTTCTAATGAATTCATAATTTTGATGAGTAAATAAACTTCGGAAATGAAAATTGTTTCATCAAAAATCCCTGTATATAACTGTTATGTCTTAGGCTCTCAATTATTTTCAACACATGTTAGTTACCTGTATGTTATATAATGTGTATATTTTACGATATATTGAAATATTTGTGGGATTTATAACACCTCACGGTATATATAGAGCACTCGGTGTCTAAAATTAGAAATCTCAAGATCTTTCACTGATAAATAAAATGCTTTTTATTTATTTTTTTCAAACCTTTTGTTTCGTTTAATTATTTATAACACATCTGACATAGAGTTACGCGTATAGTAAACGGCAAAAACACTTTTGTTATTCACTTTGATTACAAAAATAAATCTTTTAAATTGTTTATTTATTGATATAAATTAGTTCTGGTGTTTGAAAAATAAGGTTTATTTTTGTTTGAAAGGTTAATACAGTACTGTTAATATTGTACCATTTATTTTTTTAAATAATTGACCCGTAATTTGAATCTCTGTTTTATTTTACTGTTAATTCAATTATAATGTAAAGAAAATTTACTATTCAATAAGAAAATTGTATCATTTCTTAAATAACTTTTTTTTTCGTTTAGAAACTAATAAATTAACAAAATTTAAAATAAACTTTTAAATATAATTATTGAAAATATGTATTCAATTATATTTAAAGATTACGTGAATAAGTATTAAACACAATATTAATAAATTTCGGTATTTATTTCCTTTTGTGAGATAAAAGTGAGATTTAAACTATACTTTCATCAAAACTCACGATTGAAATGGATTTATATATTTAATACCAAAAAAAAAACAAATTTACTTTTACTCTCTTAATAGCCATAAATGCAAAAAAGCATTATTAATACATTATTATAAAAAGTATTGTTCAATAATTTATGCTTTATTTTTAATTTTAATATTTTTATGTTTCTATATTTAAAACATAATAATTTGCTTTTTATCGTTACAAAAGTCGTGATAATTTGGTTTT
Organism: Medioppia subpectinata; assembly: GCA_905368565.1. NCBI lineage: Eukaryota > Metazoa > Arthropoda > Arachnida > Sarcoptiformes > Oppiidae > Medioppia > Medioppia subpectinata. The sequence continues at coordinate 3,993 of CAJPIZ010003676.1, forward strand.
CGTTTAATATTCAAGTGATGCACGGCTTTAGCAAAAGAAATAATTTTAGGTTATCGTGAAAAATGTCTTACATTTTAATTTAATTTTTAAATGTTTATTTTTAAACTTCAAATAATAAAAATTCATTTCTTTTGCCATAAATACAAAAATAAAACCGAAAATTCAATGCTTTTAAAACATGTACTAAAATCTTATGTAATGTTGGAAATTAATAGTAAGTATTTGTGATTAGTTTTTGCACTTAAAATTTATTAGAGAGTCTTTTCCAATGATTTAAATCACAAAATAAATTATTAAAATTCATTTAATCAAAATATAATTACAATTTTTTTGTGCCTGATTTCTGTATTAATGGATATCATTAAAGCAGAAAATGAGAAACAAATATATTTCCAAAAAATTATTGTTAGGACTTATATTGAGATCTAGTTTTTAACTGGTATTATGAATACGTGTCAAACAACTTACTTCTCGGTGTATTTTTCAAAGAAAAACATAAAAACACATTAAAACAAGATTTGCTCCGATCTTATGATAACTACAATTCTAGAAATATTGTCTCATTAATGATATAAAACAGATGAATATAAAAAAGTTTTTAACCCTAATTCGTTAGAGAAGTGAACAAAAACCAAATAAACTATGTTTTTATATACTGTTTATTTTGATTATATTTTTCAATAATTAGTTTTAAATATACATTTAATTAAATTAAATATAATATAATTGGCATTCAATTGCTATATAAAAATGAGTACAAAACAGTATATACAATACAATAAGTAGAAATGTATATAAATATATATAAAAAGAGTGAAAACAATATATTTATGTTTATAAATGTCTAAAAATTGAATTTAAAATTTGATGTATAAAGAGCTGAAAACCACCTCAAAAACTATGCCCTCTGGGCGTTGATTCGGCTCATTATTCTGTCTCTCTGTGAGCGTCTGTTATCGGCCGGATTGGGTCGACTGCCCGAGTAGTCAAGAGCTGTACGTTTGGTCAAAGTCTGGCCATTCTTTCTCACAATGGGTTCGGAATATACGGGTTGTGCGATCACATGACTATTGGCTCCGGAAGCCGACGCCACCGGATATGAAGACTGCTTGTGCTCTCCCTGTCCTCCAATCTGTTTGCCGTCCTTTCCATAGATAACTGTGTGTCGCTCTTCAATAACGGGTCTCACTTCATGAGTGACCCGACGGTACGGAACGATAACCACTCGCTCCTCGAATATGATGGGCTTCACGACGCGGACGAGAATACGACGGGGCTGTGGGTGCTGTACGACCAGCTCCTGGTGATCGGGTCCCGAAGACACCACTTGCGGCGTTCCGTAGTGTGCGGGCAGTGATTCGCCGGCTCTCAGCGTAAATGTCTTCTCCTCCGACGGCTGAGAGGCGAGGATTTGCTTTTGAAATGCACTGTAAGATCCGCCCAATCCGGTCAGACTTGTCAGGCCGTGCGATGAGGCAGACGAGATGGGCTGTGTCTCCGCATAACACCCCATCGCCAGTAATACTACCGTAAAGTACTGTAAAGTAGACAAAGAAACGTATAAAATATGTTTAAGTTGTTATTTAATAACTATTTAATAGCTATACTTGTTATGTTTGATTTTAGATTATTACATAATTTATTCATTTTATAATATATAGTATTTTGAATTAATTTTGAAATTAAATGCTAACTAAAAATACCACAATGTATTAACCACTAACCATTAAATAGCAATAATAAATATTAGTTACTTATTTCTAAATATATCCATAATTTTATAACAATTACATTTTAAAACAATGCAATTTTTTGAAATATCAATCCTTCTTATAAATAATGATTGTAAGTAATAATGCTTTTAAAATAATTGGTTATTAATAGTAAAAACTAATATTATGGTCACATTTTGAGTGAAAAACAATATAAATCTCTATTATATTGAGCTTTAAATCATCAAATCATAAGACATTAAACAGAAATCAAAAGCTAAGAAACGAATAATTATTGGAGAATTCAGGAAGTCTTGAGTGAAAACATTAAATTGTTTGCAAATCAGTTCAATAGCTTATAGCTGTTGAGATAAAAGGCTAACTGTTTTTCTAAACATTATTCAAAAAACAGTTATTAAGTGATGAATTATTTGAATTTACTTTATTTCCAAACACTTTCAGTGATATAAGTGTTTATTTAAGAAATATTAGAATAATAACACTTTAATTCCTATTATGATCTCTATTGAGATAATTAAATATTTATAAGATTTAATTGGACTTAAATTTGTGCTTAATTTTAAATAAAAATTAAAAAATAAAAGTAAAACTTAAAAACTAAAAGTGATTTCTATTAGATTAAAAAGTTAATTAAGAGTAAAGTAAAAGTATTTATAAAAATAAAATTAAAAATATTAAATTTATAACAAATTTAATACATTATAAATATTACCAATTTCAGATTAAAAAACAATAAAAAATCAATATTAAGATTAATTTATAAAGACTAAAATATAATTTCACTTTTCTGTTAACTATATATTAATTAACTATTTATCAAATCTTTGACAAATCTTTAAACTACTTGTAAGAAATCCAATTAAGAAATATATAAAACTATTAAAACAAGCACAAAATTATATAATTATGTCTTGTTCCTATAATTATTAATATGGGTCATATATCTATATTCAAATTGCATTCATTAAGTGTCGAAATATTAATGTTTTTAATCCGATATCAGGGAAGCAAAAGCTTTTAGTAGTCGTGAGACTTAATAATTAGACTAATTTTCACCGATTTTAAAATATATTTACTAATTATAACACAGTTTTCGCAACAAATATTCACTAAATTTGATACAAAATGATAACTTTTGGAAAGAGATTACACGAATGTAAAAACATTGAATATATCAATCATTATAATGCAAATGATTGCTTATATTATAATAATTAAATATTATATAATAGATTAACCGTAATATTTTAGTGGTAAAGTGGGAAAACACTTACTTTGAACATAATGTATGAAATAGTGGTTTGTATTATAGGAATGGGTTTTTGGAAACACAATAAGTATAGAGAATAACAGATAGAATGAGTGGTCGTTAGAAGTAATGCAGAGTTGAATAACTTTCACTTAACACAAGTCTCTCCTTATATACGGATCGGCCGTCAAGTCGTGAATCTATTGGATGTCAGGTATAGTCAGGTATTGAATGAACGTATAGTCAAAGAGTTTGAGACCTGAAATGGGAACACAAACACCACAACAAGATTTGACTTTATTTTCTACTCAACGCTAACTGTTATACAGCTTTTGACAGTGGATTCAATGTAACACTTCTTAACGCAAATATTATATACCATTCAAAACACTATTATATCGATTATAATCACATGGAATTGACTTTAGGTTTAGTTTTTAAGTTTCCAATAGTTTTTTAGTCTTCATATTATTTAAACACTATATTTGTATTCATCTCAAAACCAATGGCCTATTAATACCCAAACATTTTGACTTTAAATTAGAGCACAAGTCCGACACCAAGAAAATGAGAGCATCTCTATTATGACCACTACTACTGTCCCAAACAAATGCTATTTTAGGATATTATGAAGTACTTTGAATTACAATTTTTGCAAACACGAGCACCTGTTAGACGACTCGCCACTCATCCCCTAATCTTCGAAAATCAGATATATTTATATCGGAAATATTCATTAAGTTTTCTATAAGATGTAAAAGTATAGCATTGAATACATAAGTGAGATGTATATGAAAGTCAACGCACTTTTTACGGGTCTATGAGATGAACATTTTATGTTTTGTTTTTTAATTAAAACGGAGGGAAAATCATAACAACGCTTATTATTAAATAAATGTTTGGCTCTGAAAAAATCATAATCCAAACCATTTTCTACTACTTATTGGTGTAAATATTTCACTTGTTTAGTAAATAAACAAAATATTTAGTGTATAAACTGTAAAAAGCGAAGCAATGTGTCTGCAAAAAGAGAGGGAAAGTATTAAATACAGTGTTAAGTAAAGGATTGAATTTCATTATCCCTTTGGAAATAAATTTATAAGTTTTAAAATTGCGTTCACTTTAGGAATTAGTAGCAGAAATCGAGTGCCAATCCCTTCATTAGTACACCGTTTGACACAATTCTTCAAATAATAATCTTTTGCTTAAGAATTGTGTTTTATTATTGCAAATGTAAACAACAGTTAGTTATTATAAAACCAAATAAACAGTTATTATAACGCGAAATATATATCGGATTTTGTATTTGAAAAGTTTTAATCAAAGAATTATACGTATAGTTACACTGTATTTATAATTATAGTTATTTGGTTAATATAAAGCAAATAAATTAATAAATTAAAATAAATTTTATTTCATATAAATTATGACAAAACCTTTTCAAAGCAGGGAATGGCAAACCCATAGCTATTAATCAATTATTAAGTGATTTATAATTATTTTGAAACAATCAATAACTGATATCTAGACATAACTGAATAAAATTATATTTATTGTGTCGCTCTCCTTGAACCAAAAATTCCCATATTAACTAGATCATATTTTAGTGAAATTGTTTATAACATTTGCCAATATTACAGTTATGTTTTATTAACAATATTACTTAATTAATAATTGAATTTATTAATAACACGTTTAATATAAGTAAGTTTTTGTTGTGTATATTCTGACATTAATCATTTTACAAAATAGTTTATTTCGTTTACAAATTCACTTTCTTATTGTGTATTTATTAAATTCAAAATCAATATTTATATAAATCTCAGCAAATAATAATACGAGCAGTAAATCACTCAATAGTAGTAATTGACGTAAAAAACAATTACCGGTAAAAAAGATGATTAAATGAGCACAAAATCACTGATAAAAATATTAATAAAATATTCATGAATTGGTTTTTTGTGCAAAAAAAGATGGATTTCAAAGATACCCGAAATTATATACCAAAGAGTATTCCCTGTTTCATGAAAATTATATTTTAGAAATTTTAATCAGAATTTTAATTCAGGTTAAAAAGTGATAGAGGTTTTTGAGAGTGAGAGAGAGAAAAAATCTAATCATTTATAGCTAAAAGCTATCATTTTTTTATTTGATTTTATAATTGAAGAATATTTGATACATTGATTTTTGCTTTAGTGCCACAGTTTCCATGCGTTACATAAAAAAGCACAGTTTAACTACAGTTCCGTAGTTTTTTCCGGAAACTATCTTTTATTTACACGCTTTTTAAAACAAAAAACATATTGAAATTTAGAGTCATTGAAGAGAAAAACAAATAAAAACCAAATATTAAGACCCCTTTAGGGGCCGAGAGTTTGTCGGATAAAAAAATTGGACTCTTTTTCCCATATTTATACATTTAATGATAGGATATTTTATTACCGTTTTATCGTTTGGGTCGTTTATAAACTTAATGAAATAATTTATATAATTATTATCGTGCACAATTATTAATTTTCTTGTTTTATATATTTCATATTTATTGATGTTTGATTGAGGCATGATGATAATATTTAGAATTTTACGTGGTAATTTTTGGCTACATTTGGTATATTGTATTATGCTATGGCCTATTAGTAAAGTACATGTATTAATGCAAAATAATGTGTTTAAAACCAAAACAATTACAATTACCAGTACTGACCGGTAGTGACTGTATGTATAATATAAGGACCGTAAGAAATCAGAAATATTGATATTATTATTTAAATTTCTCTTTGAAAAATTACTTTAATGTCCAAATAAAATACTTCAATTGTTTAATAAATCTCAATCCAAATTCTGGTCAAAATTGTCTCAAAATCATTGGCATTTATTTGTAAATATCAACAGAATTTGACTCTCATTTTATTAGGAATACTTTATGGGCTTGTTTTTGAAGAGACCTAATATTGAGATCAATGTTACAGTCCGGTCATATTATTTCTCTCTCTCTCTCTCTCTCTCTCTTTCTTTCTTTCTTTCTTTCTCTCTCTTTCTCTCCTGAGCAATGATTTGAGTATATTATTGAAAAGGCATCCAAAACATGATTACCTGACTTATATTGAGTGTTTTCCTGTGTTGTTGTTATTATTATTGAGAAGTGGTTTAATAAAACCTACTGTCCTGTCATCACATGTTAAGAATGATTGTTGATTCAAATGATAATCAAATCATACAAATACAGGAATACAGAGTACATGTGACCAAATAAACTAATTATTTTTCCCGATTATTTACCATTATTTTAGCACAGATTACAAACAATCATAATTGGCTTATATGGTATGCCATACCGTATGGCTAATTACAGTGTAATTCACTTCTTATGGAGATTATTAACAATATTAAACTAAATTCTGTGTTTGCATTCAAAACATTCAACTTGTTTACTATGATAGTTTTGTTATGGTAGTACAATTTATTTTACAAAGTAATGGACAAATAGTTTTGTTTAAAAGTAAGGGGAAAACATTGTGGACATAAACATAAGTTATTTGTTAAATTAGACGAAATTAAGAATAATTTAATCTGCTTTTTACAAAAATCTTCACATAATGTATTAAGGGATTTAAATGTTGAAATTGTTTAAATGTATTTAAATATGAAAGTAGATAATAAAAAATTACATATAAATTACAAAGTATATTTATGTAATAACTTATAAACCATAATTAATAACTTAAAGCGATTTTCTACTTTAACTTATTGTAATAAGACTACAGTACACTCAAAACTTATTCTATGCTAACTTTCTTTTAAATGACGTCAATTTTAATCAAAATCATTGTTTGAAATTAATTAAAAACATATCAAATAAGTTAAATGTTTAATGAATTATAATTTTGTTTTCAAATGTAATTTCTAATTCTCGTACATATTTAGTAAAATTTTAAATAATGGAGAAAATGTTGAATTAATAAGTGTTTAAATGACTTCACAATCTAAACCAACGATGTCTTCGTACTTAATGTTAAGAGTATTGTCGGTATGGTTTCGACTTAGTTTAAATTTAATGGTTTGTCCCGGTTTTAGATCATCCAATGTGTCAGTCAATTGCTTTGATGTCAATAACAAAACGCCGTTCACATGCGTTATATAGTCATTGGGTAACAGTTTTCTAAAGATATAAAATAATTTCATTAATTATAACAATTAATACAAAACATGTGATAAATTAGTCAATAATGAGAGAAACAATTGAATATTAATACAAACCCCGACGTCTCGAAGTGATTATTTCGTGTGAATTTAATAACTTTGAAACCATTGTTCGCCTCCTTTTGCAACACAACTCCCAATGCTTTTCGGTTTTTACACGAATATCTATTTTCTCGTTCTTT
>CAJPIZ010003678.1:0-11355 GCA_905368565.1 Medioppia subpectinata
CGAGCAGTTCTAACTCGTAGTGCCATTCGTTGCCAATACCGCCGTAAACGGTGACACCGGCTATCGATATGCCCGGTCTGTCCACCGAAAAGCAGATGGCGTCGGGCGAGCCGTTGCCCGTATTCCAGGTCCTGTTCTGCGAGATTCGCGAGAATCGTGAGGGAGTGATGTGCAGCTGTTGACCGCTCATTACGTGCGAATCGCCGCCAATACCCGTCACCTGAGCCACGAGTTCGGCCATTATTGTTGTGATCAGATTACACGAGTTCTCCACCAATTGTATGCAATGACTGCTTTCCGACTCTAACTCTGTCTCCAACTCCAACTCCGAGACATTGTTGGCGTTGTTCTCCTGTTGAAGGCTATAACGAATCGGTTGACCAATGATTTCGAGCAAATTGTTAAATATATCACGAAATGAACACTCAGTGCCCGAATGACAGCCCTCTTCATCGGTCTTCTCCAACAGTTTGTCGTTGAGTATTGAGTTCTCATAACTAATGCCTAAATCTAATGCAAAATCGTAACAATTTGTTAAAAACAATTACTTCAAAACATTACGATTAAAACTCACCAGAAGTTGGACTTTGAAGCTCAGAAGGACTTTGAAGGTTATAGACATCCAAACCATTCATAATGGGAAAGGTCTGCGCCAACCGAACCCACGGCCTGCACAGCGAGGCCAACATCGCCGACAATAGATGAACGGATGGCTTGTGTCCGGACGCCGAGTGGTGATGATCTTTGAGCAAAAGGTCGCACAACGCGCGCCACCGCAGAGAACTGCTCGGATAGAAGGCGTGATAACAGGCGAGAAACGTCTCGTGACTTTCGTCCATAATCTGCGATATGAAAGCGTTCACTTCGCCGGTGAACGAGTGGTTACGGGGCGGCGGATCGGGCGGTGCCGACAGAATCCGTTTCAATAGTGTCCGCACTTCGTAAACACATTCGGCGAGTCTTAACGAGTCGTTTGATTGCGAGACCGGCTTCTGTTCGTTATGTCTGTTCGGATAGATTTCGTTGACGTAAACGTTCAGCAAATGAAGTGAAGCGCAACAGATGTACGTCAAGTGTCGCAATTCAATGAGATTAGTGCCCAACAGATCAGTGGACTCTGTGTTGCCGGTGCTGTTCATGTCGGTCACGATGGCTTTGAAGGACTTCCAGCCCCAGCGCAACAGTTTCAGCAGCGAATGAAAGCACTCGGTTTTGACGGTCAGCGAGAACTCTTTGCCCACAATACACACCGACTCTTCGTATAAGCCGTTGGATTACGAGCAGTTCTAACTCGTAGTGCCATTCGTTGCCAATACCGCCGTAAACGGTGACACCGGCTATCGATATGCCCGGTCTGTCCACCGAAAAGCAGATGGCGTCGGGCGAGCCGTTGCCCGTATTCCACGTCCTGTTCTGCGAAATTCGCGAGAATCGTGAGGGAGTGATGTGCAGCTGTTGACCGCTCATAACGTGCGAATCGCCGCCAATACCCGTCACCTGAGCCACGAGTTCGGCCATTATTGTTGTGATCAGATTACACGAGTTCTCAACCAATTGTATGCAATGACTGCTTTCCGACTCTAACTCTGTCTCCAACTCCAACTCCGAGACATTGTTGGCGTTGTTCTCCTGTTGAAGGCTATAACGGATCGGTTGACCAATGATTTCAAGCAAATTGTTAAATATATCACGAAATGAGCACTCAGTGCCCGAATGACAGCCCTCTTCATCGGTCTTCTCCAACAGTTTGTCGTTAAGTATTGAGTTTTCATAACTAATGCCTAAATCTAATGCAAAAAATCGTAACAATTTGTTAAAAACAATTACTTCAAAAACATTACGATTAAAACAAACCAGAAGTTGGACTTTGAAGCTCAGAAGGACTTTGAAGGTTATAGACATCCAAACCATTCATAATGGGAAAGGTCTGCGCCAACCGAACCCACGGCCTGCACAGCGAGGCCAACATCGCCGACAATAACCAGAAGTTGGACTTTGAAGCTCAGAAGGACTTTGAAGGTTATAGACATCCAAACCATTCATAATGGGAAAGGTCTGCGCCAACCGAACCCACGGCCTGCACAGCGAGGCCAACATCGCCGACAATAGATGAACGGATGGCTTGTGTCCGGACGCCGAGTGGTGATGATCTTTGAGCAAAAGGTCGCACAACGCGCGCCACCGCAGAGAACTGCTCGGATAGAAGGCGTGATAACAGGCGAGAAACGTCTCGTGACTTTCGTCCATAATCTGCGATATAAAAGCGNACGCCGAGTGGTGATGATCTTTGAGCAAAAGGTCGCACAACGCGCGCCACCGCAGAGAACTGCTCGGATAGAAGGCGTGATAACAGGCGAGAAACGTCTCGTGACTTTCGTCCATAATCTGCGATATAAAAGCGTTCACTTCGCCGGTGAACGAGTGGTTACGGGGCGGCGGGTCGGGCGGTGCCGACAGAATCCGCTTCAATAGTGTCCGCACTTCGTATACACATTCGGCGAGTCTTAACGAGTCGTTTGACTGCGAGACCGGCTTTTGTTCGTTATGTCTGTTCGGATAGATTTCGTTGACGTAAACGTTCAGCAAATGAAGTGAAGCGCAACAGATGTACGTCAAGTGTCGCAATTCAATGAGATTAGTGCCCAACAGATCAGTGGACTCTGTGTTGCCGGTGCTGTTCATGTCGGTCACGATGGCTTTGAAGGACTTCCAGCCCCAGCGCAACAGTTTCAGCAGCGAATGAAAGCACTCGGTTTTGACGGTCAGCGAGAACTCTTTGCCCACAATACACACCGACTCTTCGTATAAGCCGTTGGATTCGCTGCGATTGGACGCATGCGAGGACGAGTCACCGCCACCGCCGCCGCCGGACACCACTTTATACAGGACTTGCGGTATTTGTCCGGCGTTTACATCGGTTCCGTTGTTTGACTTTTTGGAACTCTTGAAATAGAAGACCACCTGATCCTCGGTGTTGACCACCGACTGGCCGCTGGAGCCGCAGTCACTGCTGGGGCCCGAAATGCGAGCCCACGCCACGTACCACCGGTTGGCCTGAAGCGGAACCGGCTCTTCAAACAGTATGGGAAACTTCTGTCGAGCGGCGCATTCAAACGATATCTCATCCGTTTCCGACAGTATCTCTCCGTCGCCCTCCTGTTCCCCACCGTCGGGTCCAATGTCGAAGAGTTTGAGTTTCGCCGTGTATTCGCCGCGACCGCCAAACAGACCGAATCCGCCCAACAGGACGTCGTTGTCGGCCATAAAACGTATCGCTTCTATCGAGTGACTCGAAAAACCCCAACCTTTGAGTTTGAAAACAATAATCAAATCAAAAATGATGGCAAACTAATGGCCCGATCGATGACATACCTCCGCCGTGACTCTCAAAACGACAAACAGACGAGAAGTCATCTTTGCTCAGACTTTTGGTGATTTTGCTCTTGTTTTGGTCGACCTCTTCGATGGTCCAGCCTTTGGGTTCAGGTTTTAAGATAAAAATCACAGTAAATATTGGGCTTCAATACAAATAAACAGTTAAATGCAAACCGATTTGATGTGCGGCCGTCAGTGTATCCAAAGTGCACAATAGGTTGAGTGCGGCTGTCGTTCGGTTCACTTTCGTGGACGGCTTCTGCGGGAGCGCTAACTCTGGCAACAGAATCGACGTCAACGACAACGACTGGTTCGGTATCTTTGTCTCGGCGTATATCAGATTATAGCGATTGAATGCGTGACTCTTCGTGTCGTACGTCCACAACACGTCGTAATAGTTGTCGAGACATACGGCCGAGAAGGCGGCCAATTCTAACTGATCCGATGTGTTGAAACTCTTGCACTGGCCGTCCGAACGGCTGATGACTAGTGAGTGAAACTGACGGTCAATTAGCTCGTATCGGTCGTCCTTAGCCGAGGCCGAGAGCTCCGGATTGGAGGGAATGATTGCAATGCACCGGCGATTGGCTATCACTCGGGCCGACGACAGTGACAGCGGATTAATGAGCGACTCGTCAAACTTGATGAACGTGTGGTCGCCGGACGCCGATATGTATGTGGCCTTTCGGCCGTACTGTTGACCAATGGTGGCGATAGTGCCGGGAATGGCGTTCCACGCGAAGTCAATGGTGGACGGGTTGCGACCCAACTGTCCCTTTTGGTTGTTGCCGAATGTGTACACCTGTCCCGTAGACGAGAGCAGAACCGTGTGATTACTGCCGGCGGCGATCTGAATGACGTTGGCTTTGAGCAGCACTTTTGTGGGCACTTCCCGTATGGCAAAGTCGTTGTGACCGAGTTGTCCGAATTGATTGCTGCCGAATGTGTAGACATCGCCCGAAGAGGTGAGGAATCTGAATGACGTTGGCTTTGAGCAGCACTTTTGTGGGCACTTCCCGTATGGCGAAGTCGTTGTGACCGAGTTGTCCGAATTGATTGCTGCCGAATGTGTAGACATCGCCCGAAGAGGTGAGGAGTACGGAGTGGTGGAGACCGCAGGCGATCTGAATGATACGACTCGATATGTTTAGCTTCGTTGGCGGCAATTGTGTCAGTTTGGAGGCCTCGCCGTCGCTGCCGGCGTCGCTCATGTCTATATTGATCACATTAGACACGTGTTTGTCGATCAACTCCATGGCCGCCGGCATAGCGTTCTCGCCCATCGCCTCGTGATCTCGACCGATGGCTGCGGCGGCCGCCGCTGCGGCTCCACCGCCGCCACCACTTCCCGAAACTCCGGCCAAATTACGGTACGCTTTGCCCGCGTGTCGCAGACGTCGGCCCAGTATATCGACGCCCACTCGTCGGCGTTCGGTCCGCGGATTGAGCGCCGCCCGCATCGCCGCCCGACTCAACTGCGGCTCTTCGTACACGTGTTCGTTGGCCGCGTAGACGGCAACGGCCGCCGCTGTGGCCGCGTTCACGGCGTTCAACTGATTGGCGGCCGCGGCGCCGGCCGGTCCTGACTCGACCATCGCGTACGCGGCGGCGAATCGTTGCATATCGTCGCTGATAGAGTCGGCGTAATTGAGCTGTTGTTGGGCGGCGTTGAACGCCATCTGATTGAGTGGCAAAAGTGGCGGCGATTCGTTGTTCTCGTTGCCGGCGAAGGCCTCCTTCGGCACGGCTTCGCATGCCCGACAACAGCCGCAGTCCGTACAGCCGGCGTCGCCGGCGCCGCACCCGCACGACATGCCCGGATTGCGTTCGGATTTGCCGCTCGCTATACAACCGGTGCCATAACCGGTACACTCGCCGCAAATGGTGCAAATCATGCACTGATCGTATTTCCACCGATGCTGTCCGATGGCGCACAACGGCTCAGTGATGTCTTCGGTCATATCGATCTGTTGGTCGGGGTTGCGGTCGCCGTCGACGCCGCCGCCGGACTCCTCGTTAACGGCCGCGTCTTTGTTCGCTGAGGTCTGCATGAGATCGAGTCCGCACTGACCCTTATTGGAGATGCCGAACGTATAGACCGTACCCTTGTTAGAGAGGGCCAGTATGTGTGCCTTTCCGATGGCCACTTGCGATATGATCACGTGTCGCAACGATGTCACTAAACCGGTGGTGCGGTCCACATAGTGGGCGTCTTTGCCGAACAGATAGAGTTCGCCGTTTTTGGTCACCAAAGCGCTGGAGCCGTGATTACAAGCGCTAAACTCGACGCTCTTGGCGTCCAATTTCATCATTTTCTTGGGCTTTCCCGCCTTCGGCTGTCGTCGCGATTTGATCTGTTCTCCGTCTTCGCCTCTCTTCGACAGACCCACAAAGTAGACGGAGCCGTCGTCGGCCACCAGCAGCGCGTGTGAGCCCTCGTGACCAACGCTAATGTTGTCGATCTTTGGCGCCTTAGTTATCGGCAACTCTGACCACTTGCCGAAAGTGACGGCGTTTTGTTTGATACCCAAACTCTGAGCCTTTCCCGTGAAGAACACTTTGCCAGAGAAGGTCCGAATGAGTGCGAAGTCTTTGCCGCAACAGATCTGTACGATATCGTCGGCTTCGATGGTGTCGATTGGCCGCAAAAACGGTGGTTTCAATTGTTGTTCGTTTGGCGGTATTTGTTGATCGAAAATGGCTGAACCGATACCTCCGCATACGTTGAGACACTTGTGGGACAACTTTATGGTCAACTCCTGAGTGATGGACATGACGTTCGTTGTGGACGAGTCCGGCGGCGGTCGCAGTGTTCTGATGACAAAACAGTCGTCTTTCGTGGCGCTAATCAGTAGTAAACTCTCGTTATCGGAGGCGCAAGCGCTGGGACCCAATTGGGTGACACCGAGCGTCACTTTGCCCACCTCTCGGAACGTATTCTTATCCAAACGGATCAACTCATTGTGTGTCCAGTTATTGGTCTGCAGGTATAGACTGTCGCCGATATAACCGATCCAACCGATGAGACCGCTCTGTGTCTTATGCGAGCCGATGCTATTGCTGTGAATGAGTTGTCCTTTAATTGTACCGCAATATCCGGAACCGATTTTGTGGATCTGATTCCCGGAATATAAGTAAAGATATTTGCCGTCGAAGGCGAGGGAAGACTGTTTATAGTGTCGACTGGTGTCGGACGGTATGCGGACAGTGAATGTGTCGCACAGGGAGTTCGCACAGAAGCCGTGTGTCAGCCAATCGGGTCGTTTCGTTTTGCCCAACAGAACGCAGTGTACGGACCGTTGCAGTGATATCAATATATTGGGCGTTTCGATCACATCGTTATCGGCGGTCAACTGTGGACTCGTCAACAGCGCTGTGATTGCGGTCAACGTCTTGTCCGTATCGCCTCTGGCTGTGACCAGACTTAGTAACGCCGAACACGCGTACGACTTGAGCTCAATGAACGTCTGATTGTTGGACACGGAGGTCGACGTCGACGCTATTGTACCGGTGCTCTCGTGATATGTGGTTTGTGTCGATGACAGTTCCAGTAGTAAATCAAACAATGGGTTTATCACATCTGAGGGCTCGTCTAGACGTCGGGCAATGAAAATAATGGTTACATTGGGTTTACAATGACGAGTGATTTGACAACAAAATACATTTGAGTCCTTCGGGCAGTTGTCCCTGAAGTGCGTTCAATAGGGCCTGAAGTGCGCGAATACACAACGATGGCAGACACGTACGGGACTCGCGGATCAACTCAAACGCCACACTAAGACCAAAGCCGACCACTTTCGGCACCTTTTGGTTATAAAAACAAACAAATGTCACAAACAATCACTCAATAGATAAGCCGTATTAACACACATACCCTCATCACAGACTCTGTTTGCTTATTATCGTTGGTCTCGTCATCGCTGGCCGTACTGTCGGTCCCGTAGAGCCGGCCATACGTCGAGCCGTACACAAGCGACGTGTCTTTGAGCTGCTTCTGGAGCACCGATTGGCGAACGGCAGCGAAGACACTGAACTCGGAAGCGTTGGCGTTGAGCTCAATGAACGGCACTTCCAGTGACTGCGATGCGGCCGACGCTGACTGAGCGGCCATCAGTGGTGCGGCCACTGGAGGCCAGCCGTGGTTTTTGTCCAACATTTGCCGCAATATTCCCGACGCTATTTCGCGCATCTCTTTGGACATGGATTGCTTCCTCTGGTGTTTGTTTCCCTTCAGCAGCGGTTTGAGTGCTGCGCCGGCGCCACACTTCTTGGCGGCTGCGGCCGAGGCCTGACCGCCGGCCCCATTGAGTCCTTGTCCACCGCCGGCGCCGCCAACCGGTGTCCGAAACAACTCGTGAAACTCGAGTTCAATCATGTCTTGAGGACCCGATGTCTTGAGTGGATATGAAAATTAATGATTAGATTTTTAGGTTTGCATTTAGTCGCATCCGTGGCGTACCGTCGAGTTGGCGAAGGGTTCGTACAGTTTTGAGGACAAGTCGACCGACGTTTGCGAAATCAAGTTCGAGCGACCGGTTCTTATTGGACCTAATGTTAAGGTAAGGCACACTTGTCATCGCCATTGAATTCAATTGAATACTTATGTTGGGATCCAATAGTATGCCATCCGACTCAAGAATCACGGCCCGCGCACTAACAACGGCGACGCCGGACTCACGCATATCAGAGGGCCCGACAACACCACCTTCACGTTCAGCGACTGTTCCCTAAGCTTTAACGGCACGAATCACACGAGAGGACAAATACCACAAGTATTATCCCTATTATCTGTTTTCTTATGTTAACACTAAAAACTAATTCCTGTTTATCACTGGATCTGTCTCTATGCGCAGCTCCTATACTATAGCGCTCCGCAATCACTGAACTCCGATTCCAACTACTATTTGATGAACGAAGAGATTCCCCGCAAGAATGCGATTGCCATCACTGAGAGTGTCATCGGAATGGCGATCGAACTGTTAATTCAGGCCCAGGAATGTCCCACATTTGATCTCATATGGAAGATATCGTCGTCGCTTCTCATCAAGAAGTTGTTGCCATCGGTTTTGGCTTATTTGTCGCCCATTGTCTCATCGGATCCCAAAAACGCCACACAAATACTATCAATAATTAGACAATTGTTACCATTAATTGTTTTTCTCAACAAATCCAATGAATATTGCGTTCCCAATCGTTCATTATCTCCATTACCGCCGTCCAGTCCAACAGTGACCACATCCAGACATTACGCCACTGTAGAGAGCGATCATCCGTACAAATCGGCCACTGTTTGCAACTATTTAGTCAAATTCGCGCCGACAGTCAAGTGGATGTGCATTGACTTTGACAGCCGGTGCGCCACCGCTCAGCCCGAAGACACTCTCCAGATATATATTCCCGAATACAGGGCCACGAAGTGCTGGGAGTCGTCTAAAGTGACCAAATTTCACGACAACAACAAGTGCTTATGGCCTGTGCTTAAGAAGTTCAACGGAAAGCCCAACACGTGGCCAACCAATTGGGTTGTGATTCCGGGCAATGAAGTTGTCTTCTCTTTAGAGACCGCTTCCGATTACGTCAAAGAAGACAAATCTCTTTATTACGGCTTCAGAGCCCAAGTCGTCGGTTACGAGAATCCCATAACCGAAGGCCTATATCTCGGACTCCAATATTTGGAACAGGAGTTGACATATTTGTCGGGCGTTTGCGTCAAAACATTGCTGAAGAAGAATCTCGTTTTACCACAAATTGTCACCGAAAGCGAAGCCAACTACGAATCGGCGCTCCAGACATTTGACTCGCACTCAAGTCTCCTGAGTCGGGGTCTGGCGCTGTCGCGGCCGATGACCGCCACCGAAGCGATCGACGGCGTCGTCCCGTTGGCCAACGAACACCCGTTTCTCAAAGACTTCTTAGCCCTAACGCCGGGCACTTCGGGCGCACGACTGGCCAAATGGTTTCAATGCGAATCGTTTGTCGATCCGAATCAGTGCGAAGTGCACTGCAGTTGCGGTACCGATCAGGAGCTACAGTGCGGTTGGCCTACCGTTATAACAGTGATCACTCGCGACCAGTACTCCAACATTGTTAATGTGCCGAATCTGAAAGTGGAGGTCAGCGCTCAGCCGTTCAAAAACAACTCCAACAACAGTCAGTCGGCGCCGGAGAACGGCGGACAGGGAGGCAGCGGTACAGCGGGTCCGCCCGTGCAGACTGTCAACTACAGCATCACCGCCAAAGACAAGGTGTTCTACCACGCGATCACCATGATGAAACAGTTTGAGAACTACTCGTTCGAAGAGCTCCGGTACGTCACGCCCGTGAAGAGACCCACCATCGAGACAATGCTCGTCCGGAGTAACAGCGACGGCACCTATACGGCCAACTGGACGCCCGCCTCCACCGGTTGGTATCAGCTGAAGATCACTGTGGATGGGGTGCCGGTGAGCGCCACTCAATCGGTTCAAGTCGGTAAACCGCCCAAAGGTGTGTCACTACCGCTGGTGCCCAACGCGGCGGTCAAACCGTCGACCAAGAAGTGTGTGCCCTCTCGGACGAGAAAGTTTGTGGTGCGCAACAGCGCCGGACTCCGGGTGCGATCGTTGCCGTCCCTCCAGTCGGAACAGTTGGGTGTGATTGAAGTGAATGGTGTCATCACAATCATCGAAGAGACCCACAACGACGATGGGGTGTGGGTTCGACTCAGCCATCCATCCATTCAGAAGTACTGCAATACGGGCGCAGCGCTGGAGCACAACATCGAGGGCTGGTCTCTGCAATACAATCAACATTTGGGTAAAACACTTCTGGTGCCGATCGGCGAACCCAAACCCATAGTCATGAGTAACGGCCAGTCGCCGGCCGACGGCCAGAAGACGCGCAAACTGTCCATCGATTTGATGTCCAATCAGCGCAAGAAGAAGAAGTCAAAGGAAACGACGAAAGCGCCTGAGTTTCCCGGCTTTTATCACGTGGTAAAGTGCGGCGTTTCCGGCCATAACATCCGCAGCAAAGCGAACCTTCGGGCGCCGCCCATAGGGATGATTGTGTTGGGAAACGTGATCGGAGTGATGGCCGACACCACCAACTCGTCGGGCACTTGGCTTCGACTCGACGACGAGAGTCTTCGCCGATACTGTTTCAACACCGAAGGCGAGGGTTGGACTCTCGCCCGCACTATCAATGACGTGATATATCTGCAGCACGAGTCGGAAGTGATGCACATCACCGACGAAGAGGACAACGAGAACAAAGTGTTTCAATACACCGGCCATAAGACTACGTCTGCGTTCAAACATAACGGCGTGCCGTTTGGCGACCAATCTCTGGACGACAAGTCCTCGCCGTCCAACAGCAACGCCTGCGCTCTCTCGCAGTCACTATATATCGACAAAACCATGTCTTCGTTCAGAGACCAGACGAGTATTAGTCAGTCGTTCGCCAGTGAGTCGGAAGTGGAGTCAATCGGCGCCGACTCGGCTCTGGTCTCGCCGTCGGTTTACGGCAACACTTTCGCCGAAATGGACTCGTTTTGCGATAGCCTTACGAACTCGACCTCAAGTCTCACCACAACTGGCAGTCGAGTGGCGGCGCTTCAGAAACGATTCCTCACAGACTCTGAGACCAAGAACTCAGCGCTGAGTCCATCGAAGACGCGAAGCGCTTCGGAGAGTCCGCGCGAAACACCGCCCGAATTGCAGGGCATTTGTGTCCGAGAGTTGGTTCGAGCCATTAGTTGCGAACGAAGCCCCACAACCCCTCCCTCTACACCATCAATGTCTTCGCGCACTCCCGTCAGCAGATCCAGGAGTTCGTCGCCTAACGTGTCCGTCCGGAGCACTCGACGACACACGACGACAGCCATTCCCAGTCATCGACCGTCTCTACTGACCAGCGAATCAAACACTAACGAAATGATGTCCAGTCTTGAGACCGAGAAGACGTATCCGATTGATATCCAGGCGAAGACGTGCGCACAAA
>CAJPIZ010003679.1:0-11354 GCA_905368565.1 Medioppia subpectinata
TAATAGAATTGCATTCAAAAGCATAACATTTTATTTCTCTTTTGAGATCCATATTTCAAACAAAACTACAGTAAAAATATTTTTAAACATTTAAAATATCGATAATTGTATTTATAAGAGATTATTCTTAAAACAAATTAAGAATTACACTCATGTATTTTTTGTAATATAAAATATCTAATACTTTCCTAATAAACTACTGTACAATTCTGTGCAAACGTTACTTTACTTTAAGATTGTTTCATAAAGTTAAAGTTAAAATATTAAATGTAAAAACAAAATTGACTTTAAATATCATTTGAATGGCAATTCTTTCAGTAGAATTGTGTATAAATTAAAATCGAGAATTGATTCGACTCTTTGCTGCTGAAGAAGAGGTTTGTTTCATAAACGATCGATTCGGTGATAAGTATTGTGTCGAGCGCTTCATCGATGATATTGAGCCCACGTCTGAAGTCATGTTTGTTCGGCTGACAGTCGATGGCGTCCTATATGTCCGGGTGTTTGTATTCAAACTCGAAGAGCGACTAACTGTTACGAGTGGTCGATCTGTTGATGATTTTGTTGACACAGGAATTCCCATTTTAGGTACTTTTTGACATCCGGTGCCACTCTTTTTCTGTTGTGGTATCGATGGAGTCCTTCTTACGGGAAGAGGAAGTTTGGATTTTAATGGAGCGCTTGGAATGCATTTCTCAATCGTATCGTTCAATTGAATGGGAGAAACAATTGCGGCCGCAGTTGCCGTCGACGGCGAGGAAATACTTGTCCGACGCGGAAGACAACCACTTCTGTTAAGTCTCTCGCTCTCTAACGTTAATATAGGCGACAGAAGATGTGGTCTCTCAGCCGAAGTGTCGTCATCTCTAATCAGTTTTGTGGGCGTTATGACTGCTGTCGGTTGACTGCTGTAATTGTTGGACAAATATAGAGTCGAGGGTCGGCTTATGACTTGTCCGTCGTCTTTGCGATTATTTTCCTTTGAAGTCCAATATTGTCGAAGAAGTGTTGGACTCGAAACATGTTCTCCTCTTATAATACTGTTATTTGGAATGACTTTTACTTCTTGTGTTTCAATAACATTACTATTATTCATCAAAATTGGTTTGTCTTCCAATTTATTCAATCTTCTATTAAGACGTGACTCCAGTTCTGATGGTTTATAACTCAATGTTTTCCTTAAAGGAGAGAATCTGTCAAAAGAATGCTTTTTCTTATGAATTTCATCGTCTGATTCTCCATCTGATAAATAACTACTCTTTTTTACTACATTCTTGTTTTCAAATTCTGTGTCCGCTTTGAGTTTTGCGCTCATATTTTCCTTTTCGTTCACTTCATTAGTTTCTTCTTTAATTTTGCAATCGTTTGTATTCCTGTCTCTACTGTTTAGGTCTGAATCAAAAATAGGAATTGAAGTACGACTTCGTCTTCCGCTTCCCATTCGTCTAAAACTTCCGCCAAATATCGAGGTCGGCTTATGACTTGTCCGTCGTCTTTGCGATTATTTTCCTTTGAAGTCCAATATTGTCGAAGAAGTGTTGGACTCGAAACATGTTCTCCTCTTATAATACTGTTATTTGGAATGACTTTTACTTGTGTTTCAATAACATTACTATTAGTATTCATCAAAATTGGTTTGTCTTCCAATTTATTCAATCTTCTATTAAGACGTGACTCCAGTTCTGAAGGTTTATAACTCAATGTTTTCCTTAAAGGAGAGAATCTGTCAAAAGAATGCCTTTTCTTATGAATTTCATCGTCTGATTCTCCGTCTGATAAATAACTACTCTTTTTTACTAAATTTTTGTTTTCAAATTCTGTGTCCGCTTTGAGTTTTGCGCTCATATTTTCCTTTTCGTTCACTTCATTGGTTTCTTCTTTAATTTTGCAATCGTTTGTATTCCTGTCTCTACTGTTTAGGTCTGAATCAAAAATAGGAATTGAAGTACGACTTCGTCTTCCGCTTCCCATTCGTCTAAAACTTCCGCCAAATATCGGTATTTCATTACTTCCGAAATCATTGGATGTCTTCAAGAGATCCATTAGTCCGGTGTGGAGATCGTCTTCCTGTGAATTTCTTCTCGACCTTCGCTTCAGTTTATTTTCTCCATTGAATGAACTGCTCATTAAATTTGTTAAACAATTGCTAGAATTAGTTGGCGTTAAACTATTTTCTATCAGAAAGCTATCAGAGTCTGTGCTATTAGTCCATCGTTTTAACTGTGAGTTTGACTTCCGGGCCTCCAGTTTCAGCTCGTTTTCACGTCTTCTCTCATTTTCATCGATCGCTAATTTAAAGCGTTGACAAAACGCTGAGAAAACCCGAAAACATTCTTCGAGTTTGAATCGATCCAATTCTTCGCACAAAAATTCTGCCATTTCTACACGTATTTCATTCAACTGAGTCTCGACACCAACCGATAGTTTTTTAACTTCTCGTTCACTAGAAGTGAGAAAACTATCCATTTCTTTATGAAGCGATGAATCCTTTTTCTGTTTCTTGATTTGCTCTTTAAGTGAACGGATTTTGTTGGACAACGAATTAACATCTAATCGAAGGTTTTCGACGGATATTCTGTTATTTATTGTGAAAATGAAATTTAATTAATGAAATCAAACAAATTGAATCAATTGAAAGCATACTTCGAGGCCTCATCCAGACTCGGAAGCTCTGAACTAAAGTTCTGTAACCCTTTTTTCTCTGCGTGCTATTCATTTGACAATAAAAAGTGGACAAAAGTTAAAATTAAGTTAATTAATAATCTAATTGCAAACATACCATCGCTACGTAATGTATTAAATTAAATCCCGGTTTATTGGCTCTAATTTCAGGCAATTTAAGTAAAGACATCATTTTAAAACCGGCCGCATCTCCAGCATAACCGCCCTATAAATGCGTTAACATCTTAATTAAATGTGTGTTTAATAACAGTTATAACGAAATACAAACCGAATTTAAAAAGTTGCCAAAAACTAATATCAAATACAATATCTCATGCAATGAATTGCTGTCTTTGATCTCTTTGGCAGCATTTCTAACCAATTGAATGGCGGGCTCTAAATATGTAACGTTTGAATAATATTCTTCCTTCAAAAGCATTCCTTCAATTCGAAGCAAATAATTGGGAATTTTTATTAAGTTTAGCAAAAACTTCTCTGCGATCGGCAATCGATGAGATTCTTCGCTATTATTGTTGAGTAATTCAATTTCATTGCTTTCCGGAAGTATTTTTAACAGATTTTTCAATCTTTCGGTTCCGATTTCTTTGTGGTCTCCGCACGAGATTTTATTAGTCAACTCTTCAATACTTCCTCGATATTGCTTAAGAAATATATTCACATTCAATGACTTTTTGGCGTCCAATAGTTGCAATTCAACGGGTGTCTGATATTCTCCGCTCAATCTTTTCAGTGTTTTCCTTTCAAGACTATTGAAAGGCGAGCCAACGATTTCCGATGAATGCGGTCGTCGTTGTAGACGTGGAGAACCCGGACATGAATTGGGCGCAGAGTTATTAGACGACTGGCGAAACAGTTCCTCGAGTTCACTGAAATCCACGTTTGGATGAAAGTCCGACTTATGCTGAGCCGCCACAAGACTCCATAGGTTTGGTTTATCTGCGGATATAATTTTATCCGACGATATTTTGGACCAATTAATTGATTTCATTCTGCTTTTTGGTTTTGGTATTTCTTGTTGCGGTAGTTTTGGAACCAAAGAAGACATTTCATTGTCCCAACTCTTTGGTCGCAGCAATGATTTAGACAAGGGCTGTGAAGCAGAGACCGAAGCATTGCTTTTCTCACTCTTTTTGCTATCTTTTAGCTCTGAACTGATCGGTGATGAGGATGGAGGAGGAGGTGGTGGCGGCGGACCTATTACTGACAAATGTGGTAATGGGGGCGGAGGGGGTGGGGGTGGTGGAGGAGGAATAGATTGTGGTAATCCATTAAATTGGGTTTGATTTGTGTTCACTTGTGTTTTGATGCCATTATTTAATGAAGAATTTGATTCGTTTAACGACTGATTGGAAAGAAATCCGTTTGAAATGATATTTGTAGAATTTTTGAGGGTTTCGTAAAATCGTAACAACTTTTCTGAGTCTTCTTTGCATTTGATTGAATTGATAGCGTTTTGTACGAAAGCTTCGACACAATCCCAGATAATTGCTGGCAATTCATTGTTCTTGTAATCAATTTCAAGCAAATGCTGTAATATATGAAGGAATGGTGTCTTACAGCGAGGATTACCCGAAATTTGATGTAAAATCTTTAAAAACACATTTAAATGAGAATTTAACTCATTTGAAGGCATTTCACAATCAATTGGATGTATTGACTGGTTGTCTGCACAACAACTTTCAAACTTCTAGTGAAATACAATACAAAAAAGCGTTAATTAACTGTTTAGTGAGTTTGTTAATGATGTGATTCAAGAACCCATAGATGAAGGGTATTGAAGTGCAGGTGCGATATATTTGATGTATAAAAACAATGCATACAAATGAACACGAATAGAGAAAAGTAAACTTTTATATTAATGAAAAGTCATGAAAATTTTCAGAAATCATTAGTTTCTATAAACGGATGTTTATAAACCTGTGTTCAGGCATTAAAATGATTGATATTTTCACACTAATTGTCAATTATAGGCATCAAAACATTAATTTTATTATTATTAACAAAATCAAGAAAATATACATTAAAACGTCTTACCGTTCATTTTTATTGCATTATTTGCAAAAATTGCTTTCAAATAATCATTAGTTATTTATTATTTGATTAAAACGCAAATATAAAAAAGGAAAGCATTTTGAGGCCAGACATCCACTCGTATAGTGTCTCCGATATATTGAATAAGTTTGCGATGACTTTCACTACCATTCAAATCATTTTTAACTCCAATTTCATGTATGAATGTTATGTTTGAATAATAAAACAAATTGTTGGCGAGGATGACCTCAAAAACGAGAGAGAGAGAGAGAGAGAGAGAGAGAGAGAATTAAAAGGCATCTCCAATTTAAAAGCTATAATTAGGTGTAAGCGAAGAATTGGGCGAATTTGTGTTAACCAGTTGTCAAATAAAAGTCTGAGTATTTGTTTTACTTTCAAACGTAACATTGAACTAATTGTATGAATAATAAAACCACACATTATTTAATAAATCTAATATTTAAATTTGTTATTATATCGATATATATGTAATTATTGTTTTTAAATTGTTTTGAAACACATTTAACAAAAATTATTTTCAAGTTTACACGTAAAACAAAACAAGTTTTATAAGTACATCAGATTATCTGATGCCGAGATTAAATATATATTGAAATAACATAATTTGCAGTCATTTTTTAAGAGTACGATTGCTTCACATATATTTAAACAATTAATTAATACAACAATAGTTTCTCTTCTTTTAATAATAATAATAGAAATTCGGTAAAAGAAGAAGAAATCTTCTTTGATTAGTGAAACCCACATCTGTTTTCATTTATTCCTATGTATTAATTACCGTTAATTTGGATTTTGTTGATAAAAATATGAGTGTATTTGAAAGTTGAATCATAAAAAACAATTTAAATCTTGCAAAAAACTTCTGTAAAAGGCCTGATAACTATTACCATATAAAGACACTGCCGCACAGCCCACTCCTAATCTATTCTCTCTCTCTCTCTCTCTCTCTCTCTCTCTCTCTCTCTCTCTCTCATTAATTTTCTTATGGGTGTATTAATTATATTTGTCTTATTTAACTGCAGTATAAACTCTATAATTTACTATAGAGTGACATAAAATTAAATATAAATGTTGTGATATTTAATATTAAACACAAGATCATAACAACTCTATACTAAACTATAAATTTATTCATCACTTGTACTGACTTTAAAGATTGCTGAAATTGTGGATTCATTTCTGCCTTATTTTAATTATAAGTTATTCATTTAAATTGAAAATGATTTGGTCTTTAAGAGCTGAAGTATGCATTTAATTAAATGACTAATTCATCATAACTTTTAAAGTAAAACAATATTCAATGAAAAATATTAATTTTTGTTTTTCTTCGCTTCCAGAAAAACATTTGTCACAATTTTTATCAATGAATTCAATCTAAAGAGTACTAAACAAGTAATGTATGTCAATATTCAGCAATCAATTGCTAAACAAAATATTAGTTTTTGTTCTTTATGTTTAACACCAAAATCATATTAAAAGCGGTTTTACACTTTGAAGATATGCCATATTTTATTAAATAAAAACAATTCAAATGATTTGTCGTACAATAGTTTCACAGATTTCTGCGACAAATAAAGCATAACTATAATTAATAGATAACATTGTATAATAATTCTTATATTACTATATGTTTAATACTCAAAACTACTGTTCATATCCTTAGGCCTTACTTCAAAAAAGGATAAGAATATCACAAATCCTCTAAATATTTACTTATCGTCTCTATGTTTCAATAACTGTGAAAGTTATCAAAGGTGTGACAACTTATTTCTATTACCGTAATATCGCGCTAGTTTATATTATGATTTATTAATATAAAATTAAATAAGCCCACCCTTTAATACCTACTATTGATATAATATATTTTATTTTAAATATTTTAAACATTTAAGTCTGAAAACATTTTAAGATTATAAATTATAAAATAGCTCTTGATCTCCATTTTAAGCATTGTCTTTAAATATTATTTTATTTCATTTTCATACTTATGTAAAATATACGGCAAGAAAATTAGTAAATAAAGTAAGAAGTAATAAAGTGATGATAAAATTTATAAATATATTAATTAAAAATTGTGTTATATTGTCTATTGTCAATATCTCAATTTATAAATTATACTGATTTTGTACAGCAATGTTATTAACATAATTGTGTTAAATGTTATGTACATTTAGTCATAATAAGAATGGAAATGATGTAAATTATTAAAAGTAATTTAAGTTAAAATTAATGTTAACTTTATTGCTATAAGAATTACATTAAATATATTTTATTATATTCATAACTGCACTGTTATCTTAAGGTTTAAAGAAAGTAGTGGGCAGTGAAGGCTATTTTAGCAAATAATCCTATTGTATATAATGTAAGACCTTTTAAAAGTAATTGAGGAAATAATAATAAACTAATTTCACATTTTGTAATAAACCCCTCCATTACTCCATTAGTTATCTTAAGAATTGAGTTATAATGAAACAAAATTAATTTGAGATCAACAGAGATTTGAAGTTATAATACCATTGCTATAAAAGGGTATTCAATACCAGTAGCGCTGTATTTCCCTAAAATATTATATTAATTCAAAAACATTACTATTTTAATCAGGGTTAACTATAATTTGACTATTTATAATGAATTCTGTTATTGAATTCTCATAAAGGATATACACATCAAATTGTTTTTATAAAATTTAATACCTGTTGTAATCAAAACTTGACTGTTTAATAAAATTCTTGTATGAGATCATGACTCGGAATATAAGCATCTGTTTATTATTTTCTATTTCGAGAAGTATTTTGAAATCAAAACAACATTCAGAATATTTTGAAAATTTTGTTATTAAAAAATTTCTTACCTTTTAGTGTGAAATTATATATATTTTTAGACATAAAATTATTATAACTGTTTGAATGTCAAGTTCTGTTTGAATTGAACGTTGTAATGATAAAATAAATAATAAGCCTTACTTACTGCCTTAATTCTTGTCAATTACTTTATTGACAACTAATTGCATAGAGATCTAGTAATTTAGAGTTACAACTTGCAACAGGACATACTGTATACTCTGATATTACTTTGAATGTAACTTATTTGTATAACTATTTATTATATTAATTCATTAATACGTTAAATACAATTGATCTTTTAAATAGCACTTATACTAATAAAAGTTATCTTTAGTGGTAATTCCCGCTATAAAGTTAGTGCAGAATTGCTGTCATTGTATTTCTATTAGAAAATTTGATGATTCAAATCATTATACAATATCAAAAGAAGAGTTAATAAGTTAGTTGTATATTATAATTAATATACAAAACTTATTATTATTTGAAGCATTAAGTATTTTGTAAATTTCGATGGTTTGATAGTATAGTAACACCACTTTTATAAAGAGATCTCTATTATCTTATATTCTGATTTATTAATATTGATGTCTGCGTACAACTAATTCAGTTCATATATAATTCATATTCATTTTGACAGTATTTTAACTACAATTGAGCAATCACATTTGTAACTTTTAGGATCACCCTTCCTGTGGGATATAAATAGTGTTAATGTTATTCTCTGATGTAATTTAATATAATAATTTACGAATAATTAAAAAACGAGAATTTAGTCTATATTTTCACACTTTTGTATTATATTTTATTACACTTTTTTTTAATGTAATCAACAATCGAAGAAAATGTAATATTATTTGCAAATAACTGTTATACATCATAAATCCTAACATTTCAATAAAATTTAACTGGATTCTGGTATAAGTCACTGTACACCACCAGTATTATACAACTTATATTTTAATGGCTATTTATTATTAAATATTTAATTATTTTATACTTATTTAATACTAAATATTCAAACAATTCTATATTATATTGCTATTTGATATACAAATGTATTGCTATTATATCGTAATAGCAACTCATATATTAACTCATATAAAACTTTGAATGAATAGACTCTATTCAATAGAGTCTATTCAATAGACAGACGTCAAGAATCGGTTCAGAACTGCATTTGTGAATGCATTGAATACAAAAGCGTTGAAACATTTGTGGATTCATTTTGATTGGAAACGATGGCAATTGCGAAGAGAATAGTGAACACAAATAAGTGTCTCAATGCGTGGCAATGCATGTGAGAGAGGAGTGGATGTAATGAGCGATCAATTGTTGTTTACAAGACTTGGTGTAGTGTTAAACATAGCAATCATACAAACACTGCAAACACTGTGTGTCCTCTGAATTGTCGTGAGTTGTGATGAATTGACATGAAATGAATTTAAAGGGATTGAGTGGACAGTCATTGGCCGTCGTATTGAGCATTGAAGGCGTGTTTGGCTACTATTGTGACCACAATTACTGTCAAATCAGTTCCCAATACTGTTGTGGAGACAATTTGTGCTGCGATTACGTCAACCAAACGGTCTTCAACTCAATTGTCATATGAGCATTGAAGGCGTGTTTGGCTACTATTGTGACCACAATTACTGTCAAATCAGTTCCCAATACTGTTGTGGAGACAATTTGTGCTGCGATTACGTCAACCAAACGGTCTTCAACTCAATTGTCATAATTATATCCATTTTCATCATATCATCCATTCTTTGGGCTCTCTTTCGTCTCTTTTGTTACAATAAAGCGTTTATTGTTATCAAAAAGTTTGGCCAAAAGTTTGCCAACAAAGCAAACAATCGTCCCATCGATCAGAAAGTATATACATTTCATAACATATTGTTTTAATCATTTGTTTATTTGTTTTGTTTGATTACTAGTAATCATAATATTTAGCTAAATAAGTGTTAATTTGAATTAAAATGTATTAATAATTGTATCATAAATTGATCAGTGGTTTGAAGACACGGAATCCAGTTTATTGACCGATCACTTGGATGTTAGCCATCGATGAGATACACCACACAAAACCCGTTTTGCATTACAATTACTGGTAATGAATATACTGTTGACTATATTTACTAAACAGTGTATTTAATTGAGACAACGATTCACTAACTTTTAAAACCTGTTTCCCATTCATTACCATAATATTTGAAATCAAAACATCACAATCTATAGTCTATAGTGTTATACAAATTATTTATATGTTTTTTTTGTCCAAAATCAATATTTGTGTTCATATTTAAGTACAATCTTTTCAATCAATCATTTAAATCATATTTTTTATATAACTTCTGATTTGAAACAGTGATAGTCTTTTGGCATATAATTGTTGACCAAATATATATATATAAATTGTTATTATAGTGATTGACACAATATAACAGCAAATAAGTTGCAATTTTTAAATTATATATTTTAACAATAATTACATTATAGTCATTACGATAAGATTGTATTTAAAATTTGAAACATAGCACTGCTATTGTAATTATAATTGAACTGAATTTTATTTACATTTCATATATTGTGAGTGAAAATTAGAGAATATTGAAAGGTTGGGACAATTTGTAGAAAGCAAACCATTTTGTTTGAATTTATTATTTATAAAAACAGATTCTGTACAAAGTTTTCACTAATAAATCTCAATCCATACCATTAACTAAAATAACAGAATATACTTTAAATCTTATTTAGTTTAAGCAAAGCACCGACAAAACACATTTTATACATGTTTTAAATATTTATTTAAATATATTTCTGGAATAGTGTTATTGTTTGTGCAATTAGTTATTGTTTCACAAATATATCGATTCTATAATTTGTGTATTTATTTATTTAAAATTGGTTTGATTTGTAATTGGTCAAATGGAATTACTTATTATAGTTACATTGTAGAATTGTTGGCATAGAATTGGGTTAAAACAAATGTTTGATTTGCTATAATAACAGCTATTATGTGATTAAAATTGATTTGGTGTTCATTGACAACATTTAATTGTCTTAATGAAAACTACTGTCATTTTGTATCTCATGTTTTGATTGAGTCTTCCATTTCTAAAGAATTCTCTTTTTATATATGATATAAAAAACTAACAATTTATGAAAATATGTATCACTTTAATGAATGAACAAAAAAGAAGTCACTTTAAAGTTATTAAATATTCAGTTGTATGCGATATACCATTATTTTGCGTCTACTTAGAGATGAAATCTGTTTTTTTGTGTTTACAATATTCTTAATTTTAATAACTATTTATTATTATTTACTTAAATTAAAACCATTTGTATATATTTTAATAACATATAAGTACTTTTTAATGTTCATTTTAATGTCATCACAACTCGAATAATATTTATTTAACATAAATATGAAATAAAAACACTTTAAAACTGATAATAATTTGGAAATTCTGTGGCGAAAGACTTTGTGGTAATAGTTTTAAATATCAATATAAATAAAATCTATTATGTTCAAACCTGAAATAAAATTATATCGATACTAATTAATAAGTATTTTTTGAATATATTGTTAAATATAGTATAAATGTGATAAACAGATCACACTATTAAGCAAAATGCCAACAGTTTTCTTAGTGTACAAACAATCACGGGTTTTGGCAATTCATCCAAAATAATTAAATTTGTAAAACTTATGTAAAATACAATAATTACAATATATTGTGTCAAACATTGGACACTCGATTAATATACTGAATA
>CAJPIZ010003681.1:0-11351 GCA_905368565.1 Medioppia subpectinata
TTATTTCATGAGAGAGAGAGAGAGAGAGAGAGAGAGAGAAGTGAAAGTGATAATAGGAACAAATAAGTTACCGCTATCATAATGATAATTTCTCACTTATAAATACCATATACAGTATTTATTATCCTGGTAATATTTCTCATATTTAATTAAATTACACTAAATTTCCCGACCTGTTATTACTAAATTATCAACGTCATATTTTTACAACAAAAAATATCTAACGTATTTCTAACACTATTTATAAATGTGTAAAATTGCCACTTCCTTGTTAAGTAATTTTCGCAATACATGTATTCAAAATATATAAGTAATTGCAAATAAAATTACTAAACCATATATAATAGATGTAAAATCTTTTAACAGGATGTTATTATTAATATAATAACTTATTAACAATCTTTTAATAATTTTTAACTACTATTACCTAAAATTTAAATTACAATAACTTTTCAAAATACATCTACATTTATGTAATTCATACTTCAAATATAGATTATAGTCTTTCCAATTGATTATTAAATGCAAAATAAAAATGATAATTTAATTTACACCACCATATAGAATGTAGACATGTATTTAATAACCAAGTAACTTTCATAGCAACAGATTAACAAGTTCAAGTTATTGTGTGATGAAATTATAACGGTTTTGTACGCTATATGGAGACAAATATGGTTTTATCAAGATCATGTATTTATTATAAATATTAGATGGGGTTAACTCTATGTAAATGATCAATGTTAAATCATTTTATGGTAACCAATTATTAAAATAGATTAAAAATCGTTATTTATTTATTAAACATAACCTAATTAAACCATGACCAAAATAAGGATATAATATGCCAATATATGCATGCATAAGGTATTAAAATTAATTATGCTAAAAAATTAAACATAGCAAGTTTATAATGGACATTACAATATGCTTACCAAATTAAAGTTAGGTTAGATATAGTTGATTAAAAACGGGCGTAAAAGTGGTGTAGACGTGTAATGAGTAAATTGAGGTATTTATATAGTCATTGAGTATTATGTTTCACATTTATGAATGAGTGGTATTTGTATTATTATCTAGATTTAAATATTTCAAATAAATTAATGTAGATGTAGTGCCAGTGAGGGGTGGAAACAACAATAACAAAACTATTTGATTAGGAACTTTTAAAAAAATTGTTTTTTTGTAATATTAATACAAGCTCAGTTACAGCACTAATAATCGAGCTTTGTGGAAACCATGACTATTGTAGTCACTATATGTGTTACAATGATGAAACACATTGCAAACATCAAACATGCTCACTATTACTGTATTAACAACTGCTGTGTTGCTTATGGAGGGAAAATTCCCGTCTTATTGCAATGAATTATATGTGGAATTTTACCTAGGGGGTACATTCCTGAATAGTTCCCACCCCCTCTCAAATAACTTTCTAATTCTCAGTATTTTATTTATGAATGGACAGCACAACGTTTTACTGACATAGTTTGATCATGTAAAGTTTTTGTTTTAGCATTTTTGTTCAATGAGTCATAGAATATTTGCATATATAAAAGCGCGTGCTTATTGTTCCTCCTATATTTATCATGCACATCCTGTTGTTGTTTATTTGTGAGCTAGCATTTACTTGGTAAATTAAATATAGCTAGATTATAAACAGTTTTGTTGCTATTTTTGCTACTAAAATTGGTTCGAGATTTTATGTAACGTAAATAAAACGTATGTTAGTGTTAACGGGAGTAGACTGTACAGTAATATTTTATTACTTATAGAATTACAGGCAAAATTAATTATAATTCCTCCAAGGTTAATTTAATAAGAAATGTAACATTATCTATGTACGATATGTTATATAATCTTAATAATAAATTTAACTAATTAAATGCTGGTAATCTATATATAATCTTGGTAATTAATTTAGATTTAATTAAAGCTAATATATGTAGAGTGTACTGTACTATTAGTATAATTTATATAACAAATAAATTACGCAAGTTCCTATGCACATATTATAATTATTGTTGGTTAAATTTAGTATAAAAATTAAATTACGAGTATAAATATAAGTAATTATACAGCGGACATTTAGAAACTAGATTAACCATGCAAAAAATTAATTTTAAATCAACTACATGTTTGTTTAGTAAATATCACAACTTACATGTGTAAAATAAATCGTCACGTAATTTATGACCAACACCTCAGAGACAGACAACGAGTTTTTGTAAACACTAAACTATTGGTGTTCAAAGAAGGTCCTTTTGGGACCTTGAAGTAGAAAAGCCAATGGTCATAAACAACATTAAAATTATGTTTTAAAGTTTGGATTAAAAATTATTAATCATTTGAATGAATGAACATATTATGCACAGAGGGTCAAATGTTGATAAAATTGTTGATAATCGCAAACAATATCAGAAATCTCATGATAATGTATATTTAATAATTGAACTTTGTTTTAAAATGATGTTTTGTCGATAGACTGAAAGCCAACCACTATAAAATGGGTGATAAACTATTAGGTTGACCTTCACGCGGTGTTTCTCGTTTAATACTGACAAACATAAACTTTTTTACTGACCGATGCGCCACCTTTTTATGGCACACTGTGAATCTGTACTTGTGATATGCTAAAAAAGATTGAACACCAATACACTAAACAAAACACAAAAAATGTTTTCAATTGATATTTAAATACAGTTTTTTGAATGCATTTTAAAAGTGATTGACAACCGATTAACAGCTGATCCGACCCATCGGTAGACCCACTAGTGTTGGCCGACACACAAGCGGGCGGTCAGTGTCTGTGTGGCCATGGATTCGGACACCGATTACGACGAGGAGGAAGACAACGAACAACAGGAGCCGAGACGCGGATCGGCTGACGAATGGCCGGCGCCGGCGGTGGCCGTCGACGAGGAGGACGAAGACCTGACGGATATCGACGAGACGGCGGCGGAGGCCGAGGGGGCGGTCGACGAAGAGGTGGGTCCGGACGGCCAGACCCGGCAACAGGTGGTGGACGAGTGCGTGCAGGCGTTCAGAGCGCGCGACTACATTATGGAGCCGGGAATCGTGCAGACACTCGGCCGCTACTTCCAGGCCGGCGGCGCTCCCGAAGTGGTGGTCGACCTCTTGGCCGACAACTATCACGCCATCGCGCAGACGGCCAATCTGTTGGCCGAGTGGCTCATTATGACCGGTATGACCATCGCTGAGGTGCAGACACTCGTCGAGCAACACCTCAAGCATATGATTGTCAAACATTTTGATCCCATAAAAGCCGATTCCATCTTCAGCAACGAGACCACCGGCGTATGTCTTCCGCTCAGTCTCTCTCTCTCTCTCTCTCTCTCTCTCTCTCTCATATTTAAATATCAATTGAAAACATTTTTTTTGTTTTGTTTAGTGTTTACCAAAAACTCGTTGTCTGTCTCTGAGGTGTCGTTCATAATTTATATTTGAATTGACCATAATTTCAATACTAATGATCTAATGCCGACCACAACAGACACCCGCGTGGCTGACAGAGATGATAGCGCACCAGCCGTGGCGGGCGCTGGTCTACAAACTGGCCGAAGACTATCCGGACTGCCTTATGCTGACCTTTACGGTCAAACTGATATCGGACGCCGGCTTTCAGGGCGAGATCACCAGCATTTCCACCGCTAGCCAACAGCTGGAGGTCTTCTCACGTATACTGAAAACCGCTATCAATGGCTTCCTCGAGAGCGGCGGCGACGACACACTCGACACCAGTGCCACTGAATTCACGGTCAGTCAGTCTCCAGCACATCCACAGAGACCACTCATTGGCGATCTCTGGCCACTGAATGGCTATTTATGATCAATAAATGTGATTCTATGACCAATGAATGACAATCTGTGGCCAATGAATGGCTATTTTAACTATTATTTTGATTATTGACCACTAATTGCTTTGTTTTACACCTCGTATCGACTGTACGGCACGGGTGACCGCTGTCCGACCAAACAGAAAATGGTTTGTCACGGGGAGCACACGTTCCTCTACTCGCAGGCAATGATGAATGTGTTGGCACAGGAGTCCAAAGGCGGCGCCGCCATTAAACGCCTCTCGCAAGAGATATCCAATTACGCACAGAAACAGTTAACTAGTGTTTTAATTAATACAATAACTAAATAATTAATTATCATTATTATTAATTATCAGCGGACACGACGCCACTCCCATACTGTTGGCCCTGAACGGGGCCGCAGCGCACCCGCGAGTGAGTCAGGCGCTGAGCGCTATGCTGGCCAAGAACGCGCTCAACCCGGCGGACATTACTGTCGTATGTGTTACCATGTGTTAAATTGTCCGAAAGGCCATTAATGTAATTTATATTTGCACATCAATATAGCTATACAAAGCCTATCAGGCGCCGGACGCCCCACCCGTCGAGTTGTTACGAGTGCCCCAATTCTTGGATCTGCTGTTGGACTCGCTGTTCAAACCCCTGTGTCGTCTACACCCGGAGCACAAACCCAAATACATCTATCTGTTGGCGTACGCGGCGGCCGTACACGAGTCGCCGTCGGCCACCGCCGGTGCCGGCAAAAAGGCCGGCGCCCGCAAAGCGGTGGTTAGCAAAGACGAGCTGAAAGGCACGCATCAGGCGATCGAGAAGGTGAGCGCCATCTGCACCGAGAAGAAGGGTTCGTCGGAGTTGTTGCCGGAGCTGTCGGCGCTGTTTCAGTGCATTCGTTACCCGGTGTGCGCTCTTGGGATGTGCCACTGGGTTCGCAGTGTGGTCTCCGAACGCACGTACTTTCAGCTCAGCACTGAACACACGCCACTACATCTGGCCCTCTTGGATGAGGTAATGAACCCATAACTACCCGTTCCCTCGACTCTGAGAGAGAGAGAGACTTATCAAACAAAATAACAATGCATTTATACTAATGAATCGCTTACAACCCACCCGTGCGTACCATAGGTGACCACATGCCACACAACACTACACCCGCGAGTGCTGGACCTCTACGTCACTGTATTCGAGTCGACTCAGGAGGAGCTGGAAGTGTTGGCTCAACTGGAGGTGAAGAAGATGCTGTTGGACCGTATGGTACACCTGCTGTCGCGCGGGTGTGTCGTCCCAGTGGTTCAATACATCAAACAGTGTATCGATAGGGGCGAGACAGACATGTCGCTCATCCGGTACTTCGTGTGCGAAGTGTTGGACGTAATCACACCGCCGTTCACCGCCGACTTTGTCCAACTGTTTTACCCGGTGGTCAACAACGCGGACGTCACCGGGAGTTTACGGTCGGACGCCGAGCAACAGTTGGTGCACGAGTTTTTGTGTGAGTTTTATAACGCGTGTATCTGCGGTGCAGTCTCTTTAGTAATAGTGTTAGAGTTGGACAGCACTAGGGTTTTATATATTACAGTTAGAGGGGCTGGGAGTGGTATTATAAATTTTAATCATGTTCTTATTTGTATTAATTGTCGTTTATTTGTTTGTATTTTCAGCTCATTGTAAGGATAACTTCAAGTCATTTGTATGAAAGCAAGCCATCGACTGATTTAATAACAAACCATCTCATCATTAATTAATTGTATTGTTTTTTGTCAAAAAATATACAATAAAATAATTTTTATAGATCTCTCTCTCTCTCTCTCTCTCTCTCTCTCTCTCTAAATTATTTGTTTTATATATGAAAAGGCATTAATTACTAGAGAAAATAAAATCATAAATATTTTAATTATTAAAACAAATATTGTTTAAAACTGAAACTTTTAAACAAATGGTAAAAATCATAATTTTATTGAATCATATTTGATAACAAAACGAAAAGCGGGAACAAAATGTTTGGCATTGAAATGCAATACACAAATAGCAGGTCAAACGGGTTTACAGGTTATGTATTAAACAAAGGGTTGCATTGCATTGTGTAATGCAATAACGGGCCAAAAGCATATAGGCTACTTTTTTGGAATAGAATAACGCTTTATACGAGTTTTCATATTTGTTATGAATATTTGAAAGACATGTTCGTGATTGCATAATATATGCACATATTTAATATGCAGCAAAAGTTTGAAACTTTTTCATTTTAGTTTAATCTTGGTTCATTTGTTGAGTGCCTTATATTAATGTCTGTCATACTGTTCAACAGATTGACTGATGACAATCATCGCTTGTCCAAAGAGTTGTCACTTTTGCGACAATTGTGCGAATGTTTGACAAATATTAGGCAAAATTCATTTGATTTGATAAATAATTGTAAATGTAATAAAAATTGTGAAATAGTTCACCATTTGTCTAAATCTGAGACAAGTTATCAGTCGTTGAAAAGTACACAAAATCTTGACAACAATCAAATCAAAGGTAAATCATAGTTATGTAACAATATATAAATAATAATTTTAGGATTATTTTCGGTACTATAAATATTTATTAATATTTTCAAATACACTTAATTTATTTATGCACTATTATTAACTGTACAGTATGTTAAAATATTAACAGTATTTAAAGATTTATATTCGCGAAATTATGGTATACTAATATGATTATGGTTTTCATGATTTAATCAATATGAGAAATTCTCAATAATTACAGAGAAATCAAAATTTTAAATCAATTATTGTTATCGTTTTAGTTTAATTAAATTTTTAATTTATATTACGAAACAAGGAGTGAATGGAAAGAACTTCGGGACAACTTTTGAACATAAATCAAATGATAAGTCCATCGCTTCAAAGCGACCCCTTTTGTGCCGCACAATAGATGGACAAACGGGTGGCCGAGTGTTCACTTCCTCCGCCGTCTCGACCGATACTAGCGATCCTATCATTGAATCTAATCTCTCGTCCATTGAGTTGAATAACACCGCAACTGATCCAATAGTTTTAGGTATTTTAAAACTTAATAAAATTAAAATAAATTTGCAAATTATTATAAAATTTTATCATAAATCTTAAAACATGCTCTCAGTAAATGAGATACAAGCGATGGCCAGACAGTCGCCGACACCACCGCAAGAGATCATTGATATTAGTGCACTCGACAGCGAAGACATCGCAACCAACAAACAAACACTTTGCAAAGAGTTGTCATTTTTGCGACAATTATGCAAATGTTTGGAAAAAATTAAACAAAAATCATTGATTTTAATAAATAATTGTAAATGTAAGCAAAATATTGAAATATTTCACCATTTGCTTAAATTGGAGACAACCTTTCACTCGTTAAACAACACACTAAATGTTGCCAACAATGAAAATAACGGTAAATATTATAACAACATTAGTTATGGCCAACAAATATATGCATAATTTTCATTATTTTAAATTTTAACCTCATTTGGTCAGCAAATGAGACACATGCGATGGCCAGACCGTTGCCAACTCCACCCCAAGTGAACAATGATATGGTCGACAACAGCGATGGCGAAGACACAGCCGCTACGCCTATTGTTAATGACCAGCCGTTGATCACAGGCTCTGGAACAGTGAGGGACGGCCCGCACGTGTTTCGCCTATCGTTGGCGCCGACGACGTCCCGTCACTACGACATTGTGCCTAAAACAGTGACCAATGGCTGTCTTCTAGATCGCGAACCAACACCGGGTGTGCGTACGGGTGTCGGAGCCGACGCCATATCCCAACACGAGACCGTTGAACCAAATCTGGTTATTGACTTAAATGCCACCGAATGTGATGAACAACAAAGAGCTGATCCAATAGTTTCCGGTAAATTAGTGGCCGAAATCAACAATAAATATTTCATTTAATTTATGCATTTTTAATGCCATTCTTTGACAGATAATGGCCACGAAGAGCGGCCGACGCCAGTAATGGACAGTCCGTTCGCGCATAAAATCATTGAAATACACGATACAACCGCTAATGAGACGATGGCTGACGACGGCGGCCAAACACCGCGGGCCGAGTCAACTGTCGGCCAATCGTCGCACACGAGATGGTCACCGGCAGTGACCGGAGGCCCGTCCACTGCTTTAGGTAATGGCGACGGCGGCATCGCGTGTCGGCTACAGTCGTGTGGCCAGCAATTCCGAAACCGGCATAATAGGCTGCGACACGAGAGGGCGGCTCACCCTTGGCTACTGCCTTACTGCCCCAACTGTGACCGTTGCTTCACATCGCAGGGCCACCTCAACAAACACGTGCGCACAGTTCACGCGCGTCGATCGTTTGTGTGTCCGTACAGGGGGTGCGGCCGGGCGTACGCCTCACTTCATTATCTCAACACTCATAAAGCAGTCGTTCATTTCAGTGCCGACGGTATGATTGGTCACGCGTTACTGGACATGGAGTTAACAAACACACTAAATGTTGCCGACAATCAAAATTACGGTAAATAATATAACAATAGTTATGGCCAACAAATATATGCATAATTTTCCTTATCTTAAATTGTAACCTCATTTGGTCAGCAAATAACACACATTGTATGGCCAGACCGTTGCCAACTCCGCAAATGAACAATGATATGGTCGACAACAGCGATGGCGAAGACACAGCCGCACAGCCTATTGTTAATGACCAGCCGTTGATCACAGGCTCCGGGACAGTGCGGGTCATTATGGCCGCGGACGGCCCGCACGTGTTTCGCCTATCGTTGGCGCCGACAACGTCCGGTCACTACGACATTGTGCCTAAAACAGTGACCAATGGCTGTCTTCAGGAACGCGAACCAACACCGGGTGTGCGTACGGGTGTTGGAGCCGACGCCATATCCCGATATAAGACAATCGGCGCCAAGACATGGGTGCCGTCGATCGCGGACCCGTTGACCAGCCCTATAAGCGGCCAAACTTGTGACCGGGAGTTGACCGCTGATGACGTCGATGAGGACGAGACCATTGAACCAAATCTGGTGATTGACTTAAATCCCACCGAATGTGTTGAACAACAAAGAGTTGATCCAATAGTTTCCGGTAAATTAGTGGCCGAAATAAACAAGTTCATTTAATTCACGCATTTTGAATGCCATTCCTCGACAGACAATGTCCACGAAGAGCGGCCGACGCCAGTAATGGACATTCCGTTTGCGCAACAGATCATTGAAATAAGCGATACAACCGCTAATGAGACGATGGCTGATATACGGGTTGGCGGCCAAACACCGCGGGCCGAGTCAACTATCGGCCAATTGTCACAAACGCGATGGTCACCGACAGTGACCAGAGCCACGTCCACTGCTTTGGGTAATGACTCGGGCGGTATCGCGTGTCGGCTACAGTCGTGCGGCCAACGATTCCGGAGCCGGCATAATATGCTGCAACACGAGAGGGCGGCTCACCCTTGGCTACTGGCTTACGGGTGTCGGCGCCCCTACTGTGGCCTTTGGTTCGCATCGCAGGACAAACTCAATCAACACGTGCGCACAGTTCACGCGCGTCGACCGTTTGCGTGTCCGTACAGGGGGTGCGGTCAGGCGTACGCCTCACTTGATTATCTCAACACTCATTTAGCAGTCGTTCATTTCACTGCTGACCGTATGATTGGTCACCCGTTGCCGATCGCGGACCCGTTGACCAGCCCTATAAGCGGCCAAACTTATGACCGGGAGTTGACCGCTGATGACGTCGATGAGGACGAGACTGTTGAAACAAATCTGGTGATTGACTTAAATGCCACCGAATGTGTTGAACAACAAAGAGCTGATCCAATAGTTTCCGGTAAATTAGTGGCCGTATTAACAATAAATATTTCATTTAATTCATGCATTTTTAATGCCATTCCTCGACAGACAATGGCCACGAAGAGAGGCCGACGCCAGTAATGGACAGTCCGTTTGCGCAACAGATCATTAAAATAAGCGATACAACCGCTAATGAGACGATGGCTGACGACGGCGGCCAAACACCGCGGGCCGAGTCAACTGTCGGCCAATCGTCGCACACGAGATGGTCACCGGCAGTGACCAGAGCCACATCCACTGCTTTGGGTAATGGCGACGGCGTTATCGCGTGTCGGCTGTGGTCGTGCGGCCAACGATTCCAGAGCCGGTATTATATGTTTGAACACGTGAGGGCCGCTCACCCGTCGCAACTGCCTTACCGGTGTCGGCGCACCAACTGTGACCGTTGGTTCACATCGCAGGGCCACCTCAACAAACACATGCGCACAGTTCACTCGCGTCGGACGTTTGAGTGTCCGTACAGGGGGTGCGGCCGGGAGTACGCCTCACGTCATAATCTGAATACTCACATAGCAATCAGTCATTTCACTCCAGAACGTATGATTGGCCACCCGTTGCCAGACATGGAGTCCAGGTTTCCCCCGATATATCAACGCAATTAAGCGTAAATCAATTCATATCCAGGATATAATATAAGCAATTGATTGGCCACACATAACCAGGTGTGTTGTCGGCAATAAACATACCAATGGTTAGCCTACATCTGTGGTCACTACCGTTGTGCCATACTATCATTTGCCTTACATAATGTGATAATTATTTGTTTTTTTATAGTCACAGAAAGGGTTATTTCATTTGTCATAGGTAAATTTATATTGAAGTTTTCAATGTATACATTCACACTCATTATAAATTAAATGTCCCTCTCTCTGACTATAAAAAACATAATATTATTATGTTATTCAGTTAATTTCACATTTAAAATTATAGAAAAAATTGTTATTATTAATCGGCAAATAAGTTAACACATATCTGACTCTTTCTGTTTCGTATAATTTATACGGTATAAAGTAAAGAGACTTTATATCAAAACTTTATATCAATAAAGAATACAAAATAATCATTAAAAATTTAAAACAATTTTTACAATTAATTAAAAATTAATTATAAACAGTATTTTAATGAAATGCTGGGGATATTATAGCACCGGCTGTGGTTTATGTCAAGCAAATCCATTGTCTCAGAGATAATCCTTTCGCTAAGCCCTAAACCTAACTGACAAATGTGAGAAATAAATGCTCCCGAGCTATGGACAAGCTAACAGTTTTTTGTGCTACATAAAGGTTTGTTAATAACAAATTGTTAAACTGTATATGTTTTTTGATTATATAAGAATAACTTATGCAATATTAAAAAATTGATTTAAACTATTCAAATATATGGCACAGGGAGGGGGAGTGTATGGGTTGCCAGTGGTTACTAATTATGTGTATTGTGACAGTAATGTCAACACTCGTTGAATACCTGTCCCCACTATCCCTTCCCTCTCTCTCCCACCCGTTCCTCCTTTTCCTGATATTCATGAGATGTGTATACAGTTATAGCAAAAGTCGTGTAAATAAATAAATAATTATATAAATACTGGTTATGCGAGAGCTGAGAGAGCAAGTATTTCAGGTACTCTCTCTCTCTCTCTCTCTCTCTCTCTCTCTC
>CAJPIZ010003682.1:0-11351 GCA_905368565.1 Medioppia subpectinata
TGTTAATTAACATATTTAATTATTTTATAATTTATATTAGTAATAGACTTTACTAAAAATGGATTAATACTGTACTGTATCAGTAACATTACTGACTTACCGAGGTGAATGTCATGTAAACAATTATCAATAACGTGGTAATTATTCTAAAATATAATGTGGCAAAATATTCCAGATTGGTCTCGGTGCTGGCATGATGCTTAGATCTCCAAGCGTACGTCACATAGTTAATTAAATGTATGACAAACACGAGTAAACTAATTAGTGTTATTTTAATAACAATTGGGCGACGATTGAGTTGCTGTGTGCTATCAAACCCACTAATTAAATTACGTATGACATAGCCTTTGAGCCAAAATAAGGTGATCGGCAGCGCAATAGGCAATAAATCAAGCAAATCAAGTATGGTGTCCCAAATGTACTCGGGTAATTCGCCAACAATCAAAAACATATTAATAATATTGCCAATTTGATACATTAAATACCCATCTAGAAACAATGCTATACCCAGCGATATTATAGTTATTGGCAATAGAGATATGTTGGTGAATATATGCCGCAACCATTTGCCAGTAGTGTCAATAGGTTCGGGACAGTCGTTGTTGTTTATTAATACGGCGCTAAACACGGGAGCGCCTGTCAACGCAAACGGTGCCATTACTACGGCACAGGTATTGCGCCAGAATTGATGGGCACCGGACGTTGTAGACATTACC
Organism: Medioppia subpectinata; assembly: GCA_905368565.1. Lineage (NCBI taxonomy): Eukaryota > Metazoa > Arthropoda > Arachnida > Sarcoptiformes > Oppiidae > Medioppia > Medioppia subpectinata. Next base: position 717 of record CAJPIZ010003682.1, read on the forward strand.
CGGTGGTCATCTCTGTTTGTTGTTAACAGATGATTCGGTGTTGTTGTTGTCCACCCCGTGTTTACATCCAGCATATGCACATCACTTGATTTAGACTTATAGTCCATATCCCTTTGTTTGTTTGTAGTATATATTATCAAGTTTTATATTCATTTAAACTTTAGTTTTATTTTTTTAATTTAACATTAAAAAATACAATTACAAAGTTAAAACTAAATTTACATATAATTGTATAATAAAACTGAAATTTAAATAGAAAAATATAAACTGTTTGTTTTATTCTGTCTGTTGCAACATCCTGAATATTTATTTTGTTGCTTATAATAACCTTCAATACATCATTAAATAACAAATTGATTATATTTACACATTATTTATTCATAGAGTTTAAATCCGAGTTTATAAATGTTATATATAAATGTTTTATAGATAAAGAATTTACTTTATGATGAAAGTACTTTATTTACAGAATATAGTACTACTATGCAATTTAATAATATAATATTCTAACGTACTCAACCATGAAAACATGTTGTAAGAAAACTTTATTATTGCCGTTTTTAATGCAGGTACACGGTATTCATACTGTATAAATGATTGTTCAAATTAATCAAAGAATATAATTGTTACAATTATTAAAAGTAATTAATTTTTAATGTACAAAACCAATATATTACAATGTTATTAATTAGCCATTACATAGCCAGTATTATACATACATCGATTCTCAATAATATAATAATAACTTTAACAATTAATTAAAAAAATAATAAACAAATATTATATTGCAAATTTACTAACTATAATTATTAACATGATCTAGCTGCGGGTGTAATTAAATTACGAGTAGTTGGTTCGAGCGGTAAACCTCTGGCTTAGGAAACCGAAAAACAGGAAAACGGAAATACATAGAAGTGCCGGCGTCTCAGTCCTCTCCAAACGGGACGACATGTAATACTTGAGTAAACGGAACTGTATTTTGCAAAATAATTAATAATGATTAATGTTAATGTTATTAGCAACACAAAAATTAATAGATGCTATGCAATTAATATTTTAAGAAATAGCTTACTTTTATTTGTAAAAATTAATAAAACTTTTCAGCAGTCAAATAAATTGTTAGTTTAAAATATTTTAACAACTTGTGTCATTAAATTATATTTGTTAAACATAAGACTAGATGTAAATAACGTTAAAATTTATGAAAGATTTCTAATTAAAGCTAAGTTTAATGAAAATTATAACAAAATAAATAAATAACATACGGATCGGTACGACTCGGACTTTATGGTGTAATCAAAATGACTAAACGTGTCGCACAGATGTATGGGCGCCGCCCGTGACTGTTCATTCACTGACATCATTTGCAATATGGTTATAATAATTAAAGTAAATTTTAATATTAGCACCAACACATCGGCGGCCATTACCCTGATCATGGCAGGGCCCAGTGTGCTATCATCAGGACGGGCCCAATAGGCAAAAAATAATATGACCGTGTCAAATGTGTCAATGATCATGTCCAAAAGTATCGTGATGATAAACACAGACATTACCACATTGAACGCCTTGTTTATGCACACCATGTTATCGGCGTTTGTTTTGAACTTGCGCTTAATATCGCGCAAACGACTCAAGTCTGGCGACCCGTCAGGTGCCGTATTGGCCGATCTCAATATGAATTCATTTAGCTCAACGCATTTGCAAAATATTGCCTAGTTACAAGCAATTTAATATATTAGAGAGTTAATTGTTTTAAAAATATTTGCCTAGCATAATTTAAGTTATTAATAATTAAAATGATATTGTACATAACATTAATAACTTACCGAGGTGAATGCCAGGTAAACAATAAATAGCAACGTGGTAACCACCTTAAAATACATAGCGCCGAAAAAATTCAGCTTGGTTTCAGTTGTTTGTTCATACTTAAATCTCCACTCATATGTCGTATAACTAATTGCATGTATAGCCAACACGACTAAAACAATTATGATCATTTTTATCACAATCATACGAGGGTTTAACTGCTGAGTGCTATCAAACCTATTAATTAAATCGCGTATAACATGGCCATTTAGCCAAAACAGAGTGACCGGCAATGCTATAGGCAGTACATCAAACAATTCACTTATGGTTTCAAAAACATGCTCGGGCACATCACCGACAAAAAGTAGCTTGTTTATAGCATCACCGATTTGGTACAGTAAATAACCATTTAATGAAAGTGCGATACCTAGCGATATAATTGTGATAGGTAATAGACAGATGTTGGTAAATATATGCCGCAGCCATTTGCCTGTAGTATCAATCGGGTCGGTACTGTCGGTGCTACTAATTAACGCAGCGCTGAATACAGGGGCGCCGGTCAGGGCGAAGGGTGCCATCACTATAGCGCATATGTTGCGCCAGAATTTGTGGGCACCGGGAGGTGATTGTACCCTATGGTCATCTCTATCCGATGTTAACGGGACACTACTTGTTGTTGTTGTCCACCCGTTGCCCACATCCAGCATATGTATCTGTCCTGCGCTGGACTCCGAGTCCCTCTCCCGGTGTTTGCTTGAAGTATACATTTATTTAGATTTATTTTAATTAAATCGTTGATTTTTATGTTGTTAATTCAGTTAACAATTATATATAAAGGATATAATTAAAATGCACAACTAATTATTTTTAAATTAAGTTTACGTTTTATACACATCACTCAAAAATATTAGAAATATTAATTTTTTTGTAACTAGTTACAATATTTTCAAAATTTAATTAACTGTTCATGATAATTGCGTTACTATACTTATCATTATGTAAAAAAATTTTAAAATGTACATTTACTTAATTTTAATATTTAATTGTTGTATATTTTAAAATAACAGATAAAGCACGTTCAGTTTATTATATAACACTACAATCCAGTTAAATGATTTAATTATTTAAGTATACTTTATCAATATTAGTTTTTATGCACATAGATGTTATGAGTATAATACTTATATGTGGCATAGGTTACCATCGCTATTCACATATTGATATTGGACATTTGTAAAGCATTTATTGACTGATAAAGTCATGTCATAATAATTTGTTAACTACCCTCTCACTATAATTTCATTATTTAATTTGTAATCTTTATATACTCTTATCATAATGGCAAAGTCCATGCTGCTTTGTTTTAATAAAATATTATAATTAACAATAGAAACTAACTTGTAAGGATTATTTATGCATATTTTGACAGGATTATATATTAGATAATATTATATTAGGAGAATATGAAAAATTATATTTTGTTAAGTTGAAATTTTGTTTATGATATGACCTTTTTTAATTTCAAATTTAATTGTTGAGTTTAAAGTATAAATAAGATGTGAGGTACCCATTTGTTAATAGGCGCTTTGTAAATAGATAATTAAATAAACATAAATTTATAATGTTGATATTTCATTATGTGATGATATTAATTTATTAATTTAAAATGGGTATAAGTTGATTGATTACTATTTCGATGCAAGCCTATGTTAAGTATACACTGTAGGACGGGTTTAAAATACCATGTGTGTTATGAACGGGCATTCCGGACAGCATATAATTTAAGTCTAGAAAAGTATATTATGGTATTAGACACTTGTACCCTAGCACATTGTACTGATTTAATATAGATATATAGTGTACTATAATACAATGTACTCCGGTTCAAGTGATCTCAACATTTAGATACAGGTATATAAACTGCACAAAACCTATATAATGCAGTCAATGTGAACATTTTATCTATTATAACATAATGATTTGGAATGTATAGGTTATTTAGAATACCACGTGACCCACAACGATCAATAGGGTATGTAAAAATTCTGCGTCGCTTTCTCTATTATATGCTTTTTACAGAATCTAATTATCTCTTATAGTTTAAAAGATATTCCAAAAACGCGACGCGCAACATTAATTGAACGCCTCTTTATATAACATTCATAAATTTATCGGATTTAAACTTTGTGCATAACTAATGTGTAAATATAATACTCAATTTGTTATTTAATAATGTATTGAAGGTTATTATAAGCAACAAAATAAATATTCAGGATGCTGCAACAGACTGAATAAAACAAACAGTTGATATTTTTCTGTTTAATTTTCAGTTTTATTATACAATTATATGTAAATTTAGTTTTAACTTTGTAATTGTATTTTTTAATGTTAAATTTAAAAAACTAAAACTAAAGTTTAAATAAATATAAAACTTGATAATATATAATACAAACAAACACAGAGATATGGACTATAAATCCAAATTAAGTGAAGTACATATGCTGGATGTAAGCACGGGGTGGACAACAACAACACCCAATCGTCTATTAACAGCAAACAGAGATGACCACCGGGTAGTGTCTACACCGTCCGGTGCCTGTAAATTCTGGCGCAACACCTGTGCAGTAGTAATGGCACCGTTTGCGTTAACAGGCGCTCCCGTGTTTAGCGCTGTATTAATAAACAACAACGACTGTCCCGACCCTATCAACACTATTGGCAAATGGTTGCGACATATATTCACCAACATATCCCTACTACCAATAACTATGATATCGCTGGGTATAGCATTGTTTCTAGATGGGTATTTAATGTATCTAATTGGCAATATTATTAAAATGTTTTTGATTGTTGGCGAATTACCCGAGTACATTTGGGATACGATACTTGATTTGTTAGATTTATTGCCCATTGCGCTGCCGGTCACCCTATTTTGGCTCAAAGGCCATGTCATACGTAATTTAATTAGTGGGTTTGATAGTACATCTCAACTGAATCGTCGCCCAATTGTTATTAAAATAACACTAATTAGTTTACTCGTGTTTGTCATACATTTAATTAACTATGTGACTTACGCTTGGAGATCTAAGCATCATGCCAGCACCGAGACCAATCTGGAATATTTTGCCACATTATATTTTAGAATAATTACCACGTTATTAATAATTGTTTACATGACATTCACCTCGGTAAGTCAGTAATGTTACTGATACAGTACAGTATTAATCCATTTTTAGTAAAGTCTATTACTAATATAAATTATAAAATAATTAAATATGTTAATTAACATATAAACTTTAAAATCTACGTACCTAGGCCATTTTCTGTAAATGTGTCGAGCTGAATCAATTTATACTAAGATCGGCCAACACCGCTGCAGATGGGACAGCAGACTTGAGTCGTTTGCGCGAAATTAAACACAAGTTTAAAACAAACGCCGACAACATAGTTGCTATTAATAGCTCGTTCAATGTTGTCAACTCAATGTTTATCATCTCGTTAATTGTGGAAATGATTATAGATTCATACGACACAATCATTTTGTTTGTTGCCTACTGGACGCGCCCTCCTGGAAGTACATTGGGTCCTGATTTGATCAGGGTTATTTCCGCTGATGTATTGGTACTTATATTAAAACTTACCCTAATTATTATTATCATATTGCAAATGATGTCAGTGAATGAACAGTCACGGGCGGCGCCCATACATCTGTGCGACACGTTTAGTCATTTTAATGCCATTGTAGAGTCCGATTCGTATCGATCTGTATGTTATTTATTTATTATGTTTATTTACTTTTTCTATATAAAATCACAATTATTGATTATTTAGACACAATGAGTTAAATCAATATTATTTTCTATCAGATGTTTCTGATATAATTTCTAAGATATTTGGCTTTTCAAAGGAGTAATTTCTACTAATTGGTCAGTTATTTAGTGTAATAAAACATATCGAGTTTTTTAAACAATTTTGAATTTTAAAAACAATATACTTTACCACTTTATATATTTTTGCAAAATACAGTTCCGTTTACTCAAGTATTACATGTCGGCCCGTTTGGAGAGGACTGAGACTCCGGCCGTACTTTGCATTTCCGCTTTCTTGTGGTTTGGTTTCCTAAGCCAGAGGTTTACCGCACGAACCAACTACTAATGATTCAATCACACCTAGAGCAGTTTTAATAATTTGTATTTTATATAATCATGTCTATTATTATTTATTATAGAATTAATTGATTTTATCCTTAAATTAAGGATTTTAATTATTGTTTTTAAAAATAAAAATCTATTAATTTATAAATTCATTAAAAATTTATCTAAAATTTATAAAATTTAAAATTATTTAATTTAAATTCCATTATGTTATGCAATGATAAAAATAAAAGGATAGAATTTATATAATGTAATTTTCTCAGATTAATAAATTATTAAACAGCGTTATAGCTGGAATTATATAAACTATCCAACATTTATAAATTAACTTTAAAGTTCTGCACATTATAATGTTTAAATATTACAATAAAAAATTAATTTGTTTTATAATGATAAATTTTTCCAAATAAAGTTATTGTAAACAAACAGCTAATTAAATATACAAACTATTTTAACAGGCACAAAAAATAAATATTATGCAAGAATACTATTATAAGGAATATGAACATTTGAAATGATTTGATTGTACCCTTTAAATGTTACTTTAAGCATATATTATTAGTTGTATTAAAATTAAACGCCCAGTTTAAACTACTCATGTATAATAAAAACAGTCAACGGATTATGAACACCAAATCCACTTCAGAACAGATACGACTAGATTTGGACACCGGATGGCCAACAAAAACCTGTCAATTAACACCGGACAGGGATGACCATTGGGCACAATCATCTCCCGGTGCCCAACACTTCTGGCGCATCACCTTTGCTATAGTGATGGCCCCGTTTGCGTTGACCGGTGCCCCTGTATTCAGCGCAGCGTCACATAGTCCCTACCCTATCGACACTACCGGCAAATGGCTGCGGCATATATTTACCAATATCAATTTAGTGCCGATTACTATTTTATCGCTGGGTATCGCACTGTTTATAGATTGTTATTTAATGTACCAAGTAGGCGATATCGTAAACACGCTTTTGTTTGTGGGAGCTGTGCCCAAAAACGTCTTGGTTACCATAGGCGATTTGATTAATTTATTGCCCATAGCGCTACCGGTCACTCTATTTTGGTTTAACGGTCATGTTCTACGTGATTTAATTAACCGGTTTGATAGCACACAGCAACTAAATCGCCACTTGATCGTGATCAGAATGACTACAATTTTTATTATAGTTTTAGCTATTCATTCAATCAGCTACTCGACTTACGATTGGAGACACAAACATGGTATCACAACCGAAAGCAAATTGGACTTTTTTGGTTATATGTATTTTAGTATTGCTACCACATTGTTGTTTGTAGTTTATCTAACATTCGCCTCGGTAAGTTTTTAATATTCATATAATATTTATTGATTGGTGTGAATCTACTAGTAGACTTAGATAACAATTTTAAAATGCCTATTTTTAATCACATAAAATTAATTAAAATTTACTGAACAAGGCCATACATTGCAAATGCATCGAGCTAAATGAATTTATATTGAACTCGGCCAACACAGCCCCAGACGGATCGGTCGAGTTGGGTCGGTTGCGCGAAATAAAGCGCAAGTTTAAAACAAACGCCGACAACATAGTTGCTATCAATAAGGCGCTTAATCTAGTTATGTCAACATTTATCATCACGCTAATTATCGAGATGTTCATCGACGCGGTTGACATAATGCTTTTGTTTTCTGTCTATTGGGGCCGCCCAGTGACCAGTACACTGGGCCCCGGTATGATCAGGGTGATGTCCGCCGATGTATTGATGCTTATATTAAGATTTACCCTAATTATTATTACCTTATCAAAAATGATGTCAGTGAATGAACAGTCACGGGCGGCGCCCACACATCTGTGCGACACGTTTACCCAGTTTAATTCAACAGTAGAGTCGGAGTCTTATAGATCGGCATGTTGTTAATTTAGAATGTTTAATAAATTATACATATTATTTATTTTGCAAAATACAGTTCCGTTTACTCAAGTATTACATGTCGGCCCGTTTGGAGAGGACTGAGACTCCGGCCGTACTCTGCATTTCAGTCTTCTTGGGTTACAACTTCTTAAGCCAGAGGTTCACCGCCAGAACCAAGTATTAGTAATCGTGGGATCACTTATAAAATAGTATTTAATATTTTAATGATAATCATTATTTTATTTTATTTTTTAATTTGTTTCATTAATATTTAAGTTGTTTAAGTTATTTATATAATGTTATTAATAAATGTTAGTTAAAATGATATGTAATGATTGAAAATTTAAATATATTGTTTTCACACATTAAAATAATTAAAAAATTATTGAATTAATGTACAATATATTTTAAAACATAATAAATCATGTAGTGTTAGTAGTCGGCGCTGAGGCGGGGAATGACTGTGCGGTTGGGCTAACCACCGGCGGGGGTCCGCCCCCATAGGCCTCAACATTATTGGCCCGACCGGTGGATGCGGATCGGATCAGGAATATGTAAATTAATGTGACTGCGAGTGAGTTCAAAAAACCTACAATAAATGCTATACTAAAACAAGTTATACTGAGCCCGATGATAAATGGCAGCATGGTCAGTGTAGCGTAAACTATCACTTTAGTCCAGGGCGATTTGTCGTCAAAGAAACGGCTTACTGGCGCCGCGAATGCCAGGAACTCCACAAATGTGGGCCCCTCTATGCTTATGATTATTACGGATGCCACCCTGGTCATATGCAATCATACATTAGTAAATATTGTTAAGTTAGATTAATACAAAAATACAAATTACTATTTAAATACTAGTGTAGCTCTCTCTCTCTCTCTCTCTCTCTCTCTCTCACTCACTATTTATTACAAACACAATTATGTAATAAAAATAATAACAATGAGTTAGACATACATTTGCATGAGTGCGGGTGGAATGCACCATGGCCAAAATATTGCAATGAATGCGTTGATAAAGAGCACGAGACCCAACACCGTGCAAATGCGTGTGGCCCACAACTCCAGCCACGTGTGCTGACCATCGTTTACCGGTGCGCTCAATGGTATCCAAATACACATTTTGATGATTGATGTTAAATGTAGATGTAATTAAATGTTAACAGTATTATTAAATTATAAATACTGTTTTCAACTTTAATACATGCATTTATTTCAATGACAATATCTTTTTTGTCTGTTGTTTTTATATCTGAATAAATATTACATACAAAAAATGAAATTACTTTATAAGTATGATACAATGATACAATGAATTAATACTTTTTTGATTGATGTATATCAAATCACCATAGCAAAGTTTAAAATAAATGTGGCATCACAATTATAAGTATATAAACCACTCAACATGTTATTCACTGATCATTATGGTTGTACAGTTAGCAGCCCTGTACATATACAGTTTACTATAAATGGCAAGTTTAATTTAATCATTAGGAGTGATATATTAATAGTGTAAATATTATGAAAAATAATTTATCAATAATTGATTTCTGTATATTTAAACAATTAATTATATAACCATAATTATAATGCACTTATAAGGGATTATATTGTACGCTGTTATGTAATTCTTATCAATAGTTTGATGTTATATTAAATGAGAATTTCCTGTGTGTAGTGTATGTATTATTAACATTGATTACCAGCGATACCACACGTCTTATATTATACTGTATATGTAATTAAAATATATAAATGAAAAATATTTTATAGTTAAATGCAGGAAATTACACTTAATTTATAACGACAGTGAATGAATCATTTTGTCCATGTATTACATTTTATAATTTAATTGCATATAAATTGTATTTTGTTTTTAAGAACATGATGTTAATTTAAATTATACAAATATGTAATTCATTGTTTTGTTGTGTAATTTAACATGAGACGATAGAAATTGAGATTGCTAATAAAAAGTTTGCTAATAAAATCGTCACATTTTTATATTTAAATAACTACAGTACAACATATTATTAGAAACTGTAACACCCTATCATTATTACATTAGACCTTATATTAAATCTTGTCATAGTTTTTCTTGGAGTCCACCATTATTTAATTTTAATAATGAATTTCATTTTCGACAAAACGCTAATTCAATATATTATACTATAACTAAATATGCAAATAAACGCTTAACATATATAATGAGATAATATTTTATCCGAGCATAAGATTTTTTCAAACAAATTAAATTAAAATAAACTAAAATTATGCAATTATTTCCTTATTGTTAACAGATTTAATAAAATGTTAAGCAAGACTTTAACCATAAGAATGAACTCAACAATTGATTTCAATTAAAATCATAATAAAAGGTTATTTCAATAAAACATTTATAATTTGTGATTTATTTGTCACAAATATTTTTGATAAAATGAGTTTCCATTAAAATATAAATAAAATATTTTTAAATTATCATTATTTATAATGAATTTAAAATTATTTGTGATTATATTTATTTTATTTATAATAACCACAACTTATTTATTATTTAATTATTTGATACGTAATAATGAAGTAACTAATAACAACATTGATGTAATTTTACAGACTAATCATGGTACATTAAAAGGTGTTCAAAAAGTAGAGGCTGGATACAGTTACCGTCAATTTTTGGGTATACCATATGCGTCGGCACCAATCGGCAATGTAAATATGCTAATTAATATTTATTCATAATCTCTCTCTCTCTCTCTCTCTCTCTCTC
>CAJPIZ010003683.1:0-11348 GCA_905368565.1 Medioppia subpectinata
ATAGAACTGATTCATAATCGGAAGAACCACTTCTAGTGAACTATAATCGACTAAATCTGCTTTATTTCCGACTATTTGTATAAATGTTGATAACTGTTAGTGAAATGTCTAATCAAATGATAAGCCAATTGTTTATCACCTAATACTACAGGAGTGCTGTGCTCTTCGCCCAATTCATCGCGAATTAATGGCAACCAATAACTAGTAATCTATTTTTAAAAAACAATATTATAAATAAAACTCAGAGTTAATACTTTTAGAGCCAAACAATGCGGACCTTATCGATGGTGTCGTCGTCATCGACAGCATAGACAACGCAAATGACATTTGCTTTACGTATCTCTTGTAGAAGAACGTCAACACTCTGTTCCTGAGCTAAACATTTCAGATAACAGATTAAATTACATATAAATTAATACCAGTTATGAAATATTAGACAAATAATTATTATGTCTTATATTGAGAAGTGATTTAACTGTTAATTAAACATGGTCAAATTCCCACCATGGTTTATTCTTACAGTTATATATTTGAAATATAATATTCCAAAATAGAGTAAAAATTTAATTCTTTTTAAAGCGATTAAAGTTTTAAATTTTAATAAATTTTAGTTAAAAAGCAAAATTTATTTAAAGTCACAAAAAGAGCACATGATTTCAAATGATCGACAAAGAGATTGCGAAATATTTTCAAATGATTAATCCTTTGGTAATACTATTATCTGATTATAGAAGAGATAAAGGATTAAAGAATTTAAATTTCGCTGTAAATGCCAAACAATTATTTGCATTCTTAAGCGTATTGAGTGCAAAGGTTTGCACATTTTTAATACAAGCTTACTATTAGGCAATTGTTATGCAAATTATACAATAATTAGTAATAATAATCATTAGATTTATAACTACATAATGAATGAATTAATCTCAGCGCTGAATCCCTATCTCTTAGGTCACGTGTAGTCTAATAAATAAATAGATTTGAAACGAGATAATCGTGTTTAGACAACGAAATCAAAAGCAAATATTATAATTAAAAATAACAGCAATTAGTGATAAGTCGACAAACAATTAAATAAAATATTTTCTGTAAAGATAAGGATAAAGTGTTTGGGATTTAAACGATAAGTGTTTTTCTGATGCAATCACTAGTTATTTTGCAAACCAATAAATCAATCAATTAATCAATCCATTTATTGCAGTCAATTAATCATCAATTAATTTACGATTATTTGCACAACAATTTGCATTCATTTTAATAATTGATTACTAGTTTTAGGATAACATATAGACGACAATCAAAAGGCAATTAACACATGATTTACACAACAATATAAATGCAAAAACAAATACCGGAATAATCGACGATTTGAGTGGAGATGCGTTCGGGGGTCACGTCAGCCGGTATTGTGATCTCTTCGGCCTTTGCGGGCACTTCTTCGGGAAACTCTTCGCTCACCAGCGAGAAGATGAGTGATGTCTTCCCCACACCGGCTATACGTCGCGATACAAAACAAGTCAATTAAACAACACATAAAAGTGGTCAACTCGGAGACTCATCAGCAGATAACGAGCAAACCATACATACATTGTCCCACTAATAGTATTCGACAGCATTTCTTCCCGTTTTCGTTAACCATTTCGGTGTCCAAACCTAATTAAAAGACTCAAAGTTTCTCTCAAACTCTCTCTCCACTTACACTCTATATGCAGAACATTCAATAAATTTATTTAAAAATATATGAAAATATAGAAAGAAAAATATATATAACATAAAAAAATATGCTTTAACTTTGGACTTACCTATCACTAGATTTTTGATGGCTTGTGTTGAAATAATTTATTTATATATTTACTATTAATGGACAAACTTATTAAACAAATTGTACACTAATTCTGTTGTATAACTTTTGATGGATGAGTAAAGCAATGCATTCGTAGAAAAATACAAATACAAAAGTAGAAAATAATGTGAAGAGTTTTTAAAGAGATTAAAAGTTGTTTGTATGCGTTGACGAGAGAAAAATAATTAGGATTCTGTTGTGATTTTTATTATAATAAATAGATTTGACCAAAAAATTTCAAGCGATATATTGTTTGTTATTATTATTGTTTTATTATTAATATTATATTATAGTTAATATACGACTAGAATATTGATATAAGAATTGGTGAACAATTGAAGTGATAGTAAGGGATGTGATAACAAGGAAGCGCAGCGCAGAACCACATTCGTAGTGAAACACCACATAAGCTGTGTATGTGTTGAGAACTGATACCAGTTATATATACCAGATATGCCTTTAGAGTTGCGCTTTTATTCAATACACAAACCCATACAACGCCTCATCACAGCCTTTATAGCCTCTCTCACTCACTCACTCACTAACTCTTCACTTACACTCTATATGCAGAACATTCAATAAATTTATTTAAAAATATATGAAAATATTGACAGAAAAATATATATGACATATAAAAATATGCTTTAACTTTGGACTTACCTATCACTAGATTTTTGATGGCTTGTGTTGAAATAATTTATTTATATATATATTTATATTTACTATTAATGGACAAACTTATTAAACAAATTGTACACTAATTCTGTTGTATAACTTTTGATGGATGAGTAAAGCAATGCATTCGTAGAAAAATACAAATACAAAAGTAGAAAATAATGTGAGTACAACACTATATATTCTGTGTGTGTATATCTCGTAGGCATATATTCAGACAGTATATCTGTTATGTTCTCTATATACCGATTTATTCTATGCCTCTCTCTCTCTCTCTCTCTCTCTCTCTCTCTCCCGTCTCTCAATTCCTACGAACGGAACTATTTTCTCTACAAATGTAGGCCAACACTCCTAACACCTTATAAAGTGTACAGAATTTGCTTAATTCATTAGTTATTCTCTCCATACTATTCCTCACCAGTGTATCCGTAAGTTTCCGGCTCTCCGGACACCCGACTGTCCGCAAAAAACCATTGCAAAGTAAAGTATAATTGAGGTCTGATTGTAGTATTGATGGCTTAAGAATATGCCTACTCTGCCGACTGTTGTGCTTCTTATATCAAACCAAACGCTATATATAAACGAGTTGTACATAAGGTATACTGTATTCTTCACTATTAGGTTTGAGCCAAAATATTCCCTCTGTTTATATCTACAAAGATCTATCGTCTTATATATATGGCCATACATTCGGTACTGTATATATTCTGTTGTACAACACTATATATTCTGTGTGTGTATATCTCGTAGGCATATATTCAGACAGTATATCTGTTATGTTCTCTATATACCGATTTATTCTATGCCTCTCTCTCTCTCTCTCTCTCTCTCTCTCTCTCGTGTTTGCGTCAGTTTGACGTCAATTTTGCTCGACTTTCATAGTATACAAAGTCTTATATTACCGATCGATGCAATCATTTTCTTAAATATTTTTTACAAATAAGATTTGGACGAAACCTTAACATAACCTTAATCTACTTAACATTCTTCTCAATCATATTAATATTAATGGTATAAATAGGTTCACTAATTATAGAAATTCAATCATTATCTCATTTTTCGGTCACTTTATCGAGCGATTCCTATATTGATTACCGGTTTTCATAATTACAGAATAATTACTAATAATAATGAGGAAAGTGTTTTGAATAGCAAAAAATAATAATAAATAGGTTTATATTAATAGTTATGGATAGCAATCGTCTAATAATTAGCAACACTAATATCTCCATAATTAAATAAAAGGCATTTTAATCATCTATTTTAGGCATAGTGTGGCACATAATATGGATTTTGCAAACACACAGCATATATGCCGTGTACTCTACCGTATATATAGTGATCGCTACAATGTTTGGCACAATTAATCAGACCTTGAAGTCTCTGTTACTTTCATTACGATCAAAAAAGTAGTATATTTGGCAACCAATTCTATGGCTCACTATTTACTTTGTTTTCAATTTTTCAAATCCAGAATCGCATGAATCCCGCTATAAATTATTTGTCAATGCATTGTATTGTTTACACTGACAAAAACGAGTCAAACTTTACAAATGAGTTAATTTTATGAGTTTAAATGCAATTAAGATTTCATTTGTAAACACTATTTCAGACATCACTTATTGATTTCAAGCCCTGTATATATAATCGATTGAATATATGAATTATTCTTGAATTATTTATAAATCTGTTAATATATTTATGTTAAAAGCTATGACTTTTCAACAAATAAATTGTTTATTCATTTAACTTCATTTAAATGTTAAAAATATAATTATAAAGAATTTGAATTATAAAATAGATATTATTAGACGTTAAAATAGATATTAATACATGTAATATATAGCAACAGAATATTATGCCTATTGATATTGAATATAATATAATTAAATGAAATTCCAGAATAATTTGTCTGATCTCTAAAATATGATAAAAGAATATTGAAACTAAATATTTAAACCAAATATTCAATTTAAAATTTAAAAATAGCAAAATGCAAAACAATACATCTTATTAAATGGTATATAAATTGTTAGATATATGGCAAAAAATAATTATTCTTTAAATGATATGATGTTATTAATAAATTAATGTCAAAACAAATTAATTGCTATAATTAGAGGAAACGAGCATAACTTTTATAAAAATAAATTTCAAATTCATAAAAATAATAATAATAATCACAAAAATAATAGACTACAGAATATTTGATACAATTTGCAACGAAACGAGTGATAAAATTCTTGTTCCGCTATTCTTACGGAATAACTTATTTTCTGATATGAGTTAAGACCTGTTTTTGAAAAAATGATCCCAAATTTAGCGCTTGATATATACTTATGCTTTATTTGTATACTTATTTTTTTGAAGGCAAAAACTTTCATTTCATTTTTCAATCGATTGCAATCGTCTTTTAAAATGTAATAAATTTTATATATATAATAATACACAACAAAAAAATTTTGTCAAAAATAATAATCGATAAATATATCAAAAACTTTTACTTAAATTCTTAGTCCTAATGTATTTATGTTTAAAGTAAAAATGTATATAAATATTGATATATGGATATTGTATTAACGATTGGCACACAGAATATGTATAGTTTATGAATTAAAACTACCAAAAACTCAAACAAACCTCTCGCCTAAATATACAACACAATTGTAATTACAAATAAATGTTTAGCTCATAACAGAATATTCTGTAGGAAAAACATATGCACACATAGAGAGGCAGATAATTGTATGTATAATATGAATGCATGCATAAAATATATGGGCAAAAATGTGTAGCAATTGTGTTGCCATTAAAATCAATAAAAGTTATAAAAAGATTGAGATTTTCCTCCGTATATGTGGTGTAGAAGAGTGTCATTGAAGAGGCATATAATGTATGGCAATAACAGTACGAGTTATCCAAAGGCATAGACAGTATAGCATAGTCTCAGTGTTCCTGTTATTCTGTGCCATAGGAATCAATGTGTGACACAATTCCGGTGTCGATCTCTATTAGGGGAGAGGGAGTCGACAGCTCCGGGCGGCGCAAGCGATGTGAGACCCGACAAACGCTGGGCTCTAGTCTTATAACAACGAGTGCCTCACGAAAAGCACTCACGCTATGGAGAAATGCCGTTATATAGAGAGTGAGTGACTAAACCACTCAATAGATGTCAGCATTTGGTTCACAGTTTGGCCACAAATGCCAGAAAACACATGAAAACCATTGAAAACCCATTGAAAAACTCAACTGAAATATCGGTGTTTAAAATGAAATCACTTTTTATCCCAATTTTTAAACAATAATAACAATTATTGAATTGATTTACGGCTTGTGTTTGGCTTTTAATTATCATTTGATCCCATAATTAGTGATTAGATGTATGTCTCGAGTCATAACTCATTGCCATTTAGCCATTGATTAACTGATTTTGTGCTCAAATTACTCGTTATTATCAATACATACCTCTGGTGTCCACTCTTTCTGCGTGTATCTGAAGACGTGTTTATTCTTCATGTGATTATCAGGTTGTGGTTCACGCGTGACATATGAATGTCAATCAAGTTTGACGATCAATCGCCGCAACGACAACAATAGGTCCGCCCCTTAAGACATCTGCGGAGGCAATAGGAGAGAGAAGTGTCGGCCGAGCGCTCGGATCAGATGAACGGTTAGGTTTGGACACCGAAATGGTTAACGAAAACGGGAAGAAATGCTGTCGAATACTATTAGTGGGACAATGTATGTATGGTTTGCTCGTTATCTGCTGATGAGTCTCCGAGTTGACCACTTTTATGTGTGGTTTAATTGATTTGTTTTCTGTCGTGACGTATAGCCGGTGTCGGGAAGACATCACTCATCTTCTCGCTGGTGAGCGAAGAGTTCCCCGAAGAAGTGCCCGCAAAAGCCGAAGAGATCACAATACCGGCTGACGTGACCCCCGAACGCATCTCCACTCAAATCGTCGATTATTCCGGTATTTGTTTTGCATTTATATTGTTGTGTAAATCATGTGTTAATTGCCTTTTGATTGTCGTCTATATGTTATCCTAAAACTAGTAATTAATTATTAAAATGAATGCAAATTGTTGTGCAAATAATCGTAAATTAATTGATGATTAATTGACTGCAATAAATGGATTGATTAATTGATTGATTTATTGGTTTGTAAAATAACTATTGATTGCATCAGAAAAACACTTATCGTTTAAATCCCAAACACTTTATCCTTATCTTTACAGAAAAATATTTTATTTAATTGTTTGTCGACTTATCACTAATTGCTGTTATTTTTAATTATAATATTTGCTTTTGATGTCGTTGTTTAAACACAATTATCTCGTTTCAAATCTATTTATTTATTAGACTACACGTGCCCTAAGAGATAGGGATTCAGCGCTGAGATTAATTCACTCATTATGTAGTTATAAATCTGATGATTATTATTACTAATTATTGTATAATTTGCATAACAATTGCCCAATAGTGGGCATGTATTAAAAATGTGCAAACCTTTGCGCTCAATACGCTTAAGAATGCATATAATTGTTTGGCATTTGAAGCGAAATTTAAATTCTTTAATCCTTTATCTCTTTTATAATCAGATAATAGTATTAACAAAGGATTAATCATTTGAAAATATTTCGCAATCTCTTTGTCGATCATTTGAAATCATGTGCTCTTTTTGTGACTTTAAATAAATTCCGTTTTTTAACTAAAATTTATTAAAATTTAAAACTTTAATCGCTTTAAAAAGAATTAATTTTTTACTCTATTTTGAAATATTATATTTCAAATATACTGTATAACTGTAAGAATAAGATGGGAATTTGACCATGTTCAAGTAACAGTTGAATCACTTCTCAATATAAGACATAATTATTTATCTGATATTTAATAACTGGTATTAATTTATATGTAATTTAATCTGTTATCTGAAATGCTTAGCTCAGGAACAGAGTGTCGACGTTCTTCTACAAGAGATACGTAAAGCAAATGTCATTTGCGTTGTCTATGCTGTCGACGACGACGACACCATCGATAAGGTCCGCATTGTTTGGCTCTAAAAGTATTAGCTCTGAATTTTAATTATAATATTGTTTTTTATAGATTACTAGTTATTGGTTGCCATTAATTCGCGATGAATTGGGCGAAGAGCACAGCACTCCTGTAGTATTAGGTGATAAACAAGTGGCTTATCATTTGATTAGACATTTCACTAACAGTTATCAACATTTATACAAATAGTCGGAAATAAAGCAGATTTAGTCGATTATAGTTCACTAGAAGTGGTTCTTCCGATTATGAATCAGTTCTATGAAGTGGAGACATGTGTCGAGGTTTGCATACATTGTGACAAAGAATTTATGATAAAATTCTTTACATTATTCTCTTATCTCTGTATTAGTGTTCAGCGAAAAGCTTGAAAAACATATCCGAACTCTTCTATTACGCTCAGAAAGCAGTCCTTCACCCGACGGCACCTCTCTATTCACCCGAAGATAGAGACGTTCGTACACTTCATCTAAACCTTAATGTTTTAATCAAATTTATAACTTTTTGTTTGTTTACAGTTAACAGAGAACTGTAAGAAAGGGTTGACACGAATCTTCAAATTATGTGATTTAGATAACGACGGAGTGCTCAACGATCACGAACTGAATCGCTTCCAACGGCGGTGTTTCGATAGTCCACTCCAACCGCAAGCGTTGGACGACGTGAAGAATATCGTCAAACGAAGCGTTCCGGACGGTGTCTTCGACGACGGGCTAACACTTCCCGGCTTTCTATTCCTTCACACGCTATTCATTCAACGCGGACGACACGAGACGACGTGGACTGTACTCCGAAAGTACGGCTATAACGACGCCGTGTGTCTCAACGAACAGTATCTGCGGCCCAAAGTGGACGTCCCGTTGGGCTGTAGTACCGAATTGACGTCACAGGGCTATGAGTTCCTGAAGCAACTGTTCCTTAAATACGATAAGGATAGCGACGGAGCCCTCTCTCCCAATGAATTACATAATCTGTTTAGTGTTTGCGAACGACTGCCCGTTTGGGTCGACGAAGATATCTCCGGTATTGTTGAGTGCAATGATAAGGGTTGGGTCACTCTTCAGGGATTCCTCGCCATTTGGACGTTAGTTTTATTTGCCTTTTTGTTTGGTTAAGAAATATTTATTTTTGTAACAATTTTCTGACATAATGACAGACTTATCACTGCCATCGATGTCAGCCAAACGTTTGAATATTTGGCGTATTTTGGATATATTTCGCCGCCAGAAGAGAGCCAATTATCTTCTGTTTACGGTATGTATCGGAACTGTTATTGTGTAGAATTTTACGGACAATTGATCGTCAATTAAATAATATTTGTCTCTTTTCAGTGACAAGAGATAAGAGAATTGATTTACAGAAACGACAGACGAGTCGTAACGTATTCTCGTGCCATTTGGTCGGACCTCAAGGCGCGGGGAAGACGTCTTTCATGAAAGGATTTTTGGGGAATACTTTACTCCAAACTAAAGCCAAATCAAGTCTTAGTAATAAGATTAGTCTCTATTCTAATTATGTGGTCAACACTATTCAGATATACGGCCAACAAAAGTATTTAATTGTATGTACTTTATAAACCATTTATAGATTTGTCATTAATTTTTTGTTGAATCGATTTGAATGAATAGATCCGAGAAATAGATATATTGACGCTAAACGACAGACTAACTGAACCCGAATTAATATGTGACGTCTCGTGTCTGATGTACGACTCGACGGATCCCAAATCCTTTGAATATATTGCCACAAATTTCTTGGTATTATCTCTTTAGACAACTTTTGTGTTCAATTTAATTACCCATTAATTACTTTGCGTTTTGTGAACAGAAATGCTTTATGAATACAAAACTGCCGATTCTAGTGGTGGCGGCGAAGAGCGACGAGCCATCGGTGCGCCAACACTACACACTACAACCGGACGAGTTCTGTGTGAAGTACAAACTACCGCCGCCTCACTATTTCAGCGTCAATAAGGAGGAGCTGCTGAAGGAGGTGTACGTCAAGTTGGGAACGATGGCCGCCTATCCCAACCTCCGGCGTCTGGTTCACGTCCTTCTCATGAGACCCACGCAGTCATGGGTTTCGCAGCATTTAGAGTAAGACATATATCCATATGATTTGGTCGCCGTTTCTCATGTATTGACCAATAATTATATTCTCTGTTTCAGTACTCTTCAGGCCGTTCTTCCGCACGACACCAACAGTTGGATCAGAGCCGGCGTCGGGATCGCCACTCTTACTATTGTCGGAATGTTTATAATCCGATTAATGAGAGCTACAAATGCTGGGCATAGATAGCGGGAATTGAATGATATAATTGGGGTGTTTTGTTGTAGTGATGGTTAGACCACTCAGTCATACGAAAAAATAAATAATTCATTATATTTCCAAATATACGCTTAGATTTGCATCTAAAATAAGCGAACAATAATTATATTGTTTTTAGTTTAAAGGTTCAAATTGTGCCTCAAATTCATTGGTTTTATTTATATAAAGCGATCGATTAAATCATTTTTTAAATAAAATACAAATATAAACTATATTTGACTCAAAATATACTTTTATTGATTTAACAAAATGTATAAAATAGGATAATTTTAACTTATAATTCAATTTCAATTGACTATTCATTAAAAAGATTTTTCGCCAAACTGTCAAACCTTTGAGCGGTCTCTGAGTTCTTGAAATTGTGTATGAAATCGATGCCATCGTCAGTGCATTCGCCTAATTGAGTGTCGATCGGAATGCGGCCCAAGAACTTAATGTTGGCGTATTTGGCCAACGATTCTCCGCCACCCGTCGAGAAGATATTCGTACAATCCTTTCGAGACACAAAAGTTTAAATCAAATGGCATTTTCTCACGCATTCAATACACGGAAACGCTTACCGAACAGTGCGGACACACATAACCGCTCATATTCTCGACGACTCCTAATATATTGATATTTCCTTTGCGACAAAACGTGATCTCTCGGCGAACGTCACCGATGGACAGGGCCTGCGGTGTAGTCACGAGAACGGCTCCGTCCGGATTGCGGAACTCTTTGAGACACTCGACCACAGAGATGTGCTCATCGGAAGTGCCGGGAGGGGTGTCGACGATCAGGTAATCCAATTCACCCCAATTAACGTCAGTTAGGAATTGGCGAATCATAGCGTTCTTCTTCGGACCCCTCCATATGACTGCGCTGTCCTTTCCCTTCAACAGGAATCCAATGGACATCACACACAGCTGTGGACACGCGGGCACCGGAACTGGAAGCCAACTGTTGGCCACACATATAATCAGTTCATTACTCAATACAAGAGCAGAGCATTTGGGCCAATAGTACTGACCCTTCATTTGTCTGCTGGACTTCACATCCTTCGAGACCAAGCATTCGCGGAACACTCGGACCGCACAGATCTATATCCAAGATTCCCACCTAAAAGAGCGGACAGTATTAGCGGACCCAATGTCTTGAGATAAGTGGTAATGAATGGTAACCTTATAATTGCCGCCGTGTGTGAGGGCCAGAGCCAACTGTACGGCGACTGTACTCTTGCCGACACCTCCTTTGCCGGACAGCACTAACACCACGTGTTTCACATCACTTATCATCGCTTCCGGAAGAGCTGCCGCCACAATAAATATCACACAATTGGTCCGCAAAACAACCGCAAACTGTGGACACAAAAAAAAGTGATAATATTTTGTTTAAAACAGATTTTTCAACACAAAAAACATATGAAATGTGTTTTGCTAGGCGTACACCTCTAGTCAATGCACTGTTTATT
>CAJPIZ010003684.1:0-11338 GCA_905368565.1 Medioppia subpectinata
ACTCGAACCTCCCTTGAAGAAACCCTCTCTATAAGAAACACTTTGGCTATGCATCTGCCCGTTTCTTATGGAGAGGTTGCACTGTATATTGATATAACATTTCTATATTATTTACTTAAATTTTAATGTTAACATATAATCATATTTATATTATATATAGATTAATCTAATTAAATTATACTGTATTAATATATCTTATGTACCAAATATGATATAATATATTATATTGTATACAGTGTAGTCACTACACCGTTGTATTACCGTTTAATATCACCAGAAGGGCCATATTGTCTGAATGTGCACTTGGTTAGTTTTGGAAAAACTCTGGCCATGGGATCTTCTGATTGATTTGGATCACGGTCAATATAATTGAATACATTTATTCCATATCTTGAAAACTCTCCTCCAAGAAACCAATTGATGAAAATCTGTTTAAAAATACAAATAATAAATAAAGTAATACTGCTTTTAATGCATTAAATGGTTATTTTAATGACTTTCCATTTGTATTATGACATTAAAAAAGTTGAGGACTTCGCAAATAAAATAGCGAAAAGCGTAGGCATTATTCTTGCCCTGACTGTCGACCAATTGAGTGACCAAAGTATCACATTTACTAATTTTTGCCTCTTCTTTGAGGATCACTTTGTTTAAGTCATTTATTAAATGTTTGATTTTTCCTAAAATACTCAATGAGTTAAAATCAATTTGGTTTATAAAACGGCAAACCTCTTTCCCATCCCTTCCAAAGGGCTCTTGTTATATAAAAACAGACCGATTGAAGGAATAAAACTACACAAACCTAACAATTAAATAATATAAATGGATATTTGTAAATATTTGTAAAATATTATCTTTTAAATATGAGTTAACCCATTGATAGTAAGAATGTTCGAGAACTTCATCCTTTTCATAGAATTGTTCGATACCCGGAGCCGGAACTTCTTTATCAATGGCTACCAATTAGAAATGCAATATTCATTAATTCATATTTTGCACATTTATTAAACTGTACCTTTAATTAGGGCTTTAGGAAGAGTAAAAGTGCCTTCAACCTAATCAATTCAATCATGTCATAACAGTCACATTAGTATGTTATTCATACTCACCCAACAAAAAGTCTCAAGAATTCTTTGATTAACATCTTCTCCCGCGCCTAACATTCAAGAATAAACCATTGAATCAATTGTTTAAATAATATTTCGAAATTCTTATTCATTAAATTCAAATTCTCGTTCATTTGATCATTTTGTGGTTCTAGTAATTTGTTTATTTGGAAACTAACAATAGAGTTGTCTACTTGTGATATAATATTTTGTATATTTAAATTTATTAAATCTCAAGTTTTATCAAAATATAATGAAAATAATTCATACCTTTTATGCATTTAATAGGTTTTCCAAACAGTTGTTCGGCAGTCAATAAAACGCTAAACACGTAATATGTTAAAAGTTTAGTTGCATGTAATTTTGTTATTACTATTATTTTTAAACGTAAACTAGCTGGTCAATGCTTTCTTAGTTATTGTTAGAAAATAATTTATAATTATTAAATATATTAAATTAATGCAAAACCTGCAGACAAGAAGACCAATAAATGTGAATCTATAGTGTAATCGAAATACAAAGTCATCAATTTGGACAAAATTGATTTTTGCTAAAATTAAATCAACATTAATAATATTTAAATGATGTCAAGTATAGTATTGAATACAAACTCAAGTATTTAAGCCGATTCTGTTGAGAAATATGAAAATAATAAATTAATAGACAAAATGATATGTTAATGAATAAATAAATGACTGACCACAGGCACCAGTTTAACTAAACTCGACATCGTTAGTATTATTCTCTCACTTTGTAACTTATATAAAATTCAATTTAATTTGTAATTCAAGACAAATTAACACAATTATAGAGATAACAAACTAATAGTAGTAAAAAATAACTACACATTCACTTCAAATGCATTTCTTTACATTAACTAAATATTAGGTTTTTGCTTCAATAGAGTAAAAGCTATTAACGATATTGTAGTCAATGGTTATAATTTATAAAAGATAAGACAAAATATGATAACATTTCACTTTATAACTAAATTCATACAATTTATTTAATAAACATTTTATTTACTTAAAAATCGCATAATATAACAACTTGTGTCCATAAATATATTTTTGATCTAATTATATATCATAATAGACTGAAATATATTAATTTTGATATAAAAATACACAATAGTCTTAAAATAAAGGATATGTTTTTTAGTTTGAATGGACTTTGAGCTATACATTCCGTAAATATTATAATTATTATTATAGAAATAGGAAAACAATTATTACATTTAACTACTTTTAAATAAAGTAAAACAATTCAATATATCATGATTTTATATTTCATACAAATATGATTCCAATGCATAAGTAATAAAGTAAATATAAAACATTATTAAAAATGTTGTCATCAATTTAGAAGTCTATAAATCGTTGTTACAATGATTTCAATAATTTGATCCATAATTTATAAATAATTTGAATTAAGATATTCATCAAACATGTCGTTATTTTTCTCATCACTTGATTGAGAATCAGTTAATGTATAAAGACTTTGGCAAAAGACTATATCTCTTCGAATCGCTTTAGAAGACAACTCAACCTTCTCTTCGAGCTCTTTGTTGCCCATCTTATTGGCCGCCATTTTTATGTACTTTAGAAGTTCGTCCAGTCGTTGAATACAGCGAACAATGATTCCCTCCTGAACTGGAGTTATGTCCAACACTTCTGCAAATGACTGAAACATAACCAAAACAAACAATTACACAATAATTGTAAATCAAGTAAAAGCCCAACTTTTCGCATGGAAAGGCAACCGGGTGAGTATGTGACGAAGTTGGTTTAGTATAAAGTCAAGAAGTGAATACCAAACGCCGCCGTGAAATATAACGGAGAGTTACGGTGATTAAACACGGAGGTTACGAATCAATTCTTGTCTTTTCTATTTGTAATGCAAATATTAGAATCACATTAGAATCACAATCACATTGATCAATTTATTAAATAAACAAATATATTGATAAATACCTCTTCTAATTGAGTACTAAATGTCAGCGTTTGGCTGTCGTTTTGATGAGTCTTTTGTTGAAATACAAAACATGAGAGAAGTGCTGCTATTTGTGAGGGATCGAGATCTCCGATCACATTGTTTGCCAACATTTCCGTTATTAGCAATTCGTGTTCAGACATAAGACATGCAATTCTTCCTTTGAGTTCGAGTACCAAATGTTGATTTAAATATTCAATACTTTGCAAAACTTGGATTCGAGTGTAATATTCGGGTAAAAATTGCAAACTTTGTGAAGAGAGTCTGAATTCCAAACAATCCATCTGTTTCTCAATAGAGATCCTATGCCTGACTTTTGAAAAGTGTTCAACAAATTCTGTACATTTAAGGCAATCAAAGGTCAATAATTTGACGGCTAAAGTGCCATAACTGTTAATCTTCTCGACTAAATCTAATTCTCTGATTTGTAAATTGCTTTTGGGATCAATATATTCTGTGTTCATAATTGAATAATTATTTTCTAAATACAATTCTTAATTGAAAAGTTACCATAAGTATCAGAGACGAAATCTAAACACAAATAAGAACCCTAAAAGTAAAAGTAGCTAATAATTAAACCCTAGTTTACTGAATAAGAAGTTGACGAATAAGTCATAAGATACGACACAATTGAGGGCAATATTTCTAAATACTGGGCCACCATTTAGTGCCAATGAAAGTACAGTCAAATTTGATATTTGATTGTATTTATCTTTATTAACTCTAACAACAATTGCAGTTTCAAATGGATTTTCATTGCCAACAACAGCTATAATGCGTCCGATATTAAGTTTCCCTTTTTCTAGAGCTCTCTGACATATTGAAGGCATAACTACTTGCAAGCACTCGACATATTGGTCAAAGAGCACACAAAAACCATCTATATCTGAACATTGAGGGCATTGTTGAATGGCAAAGGTCTCAATTTGCTGTCTCAACGAATCCAACTCTTTCATCACATCTGCTGATTGTTTGAGACGATTGTGTTCACCGAAAGAGCGCTCCAAAAACTTTTCAATATCTGTTTCGTCTGATTTGCAAGTCTTGTGTAAATTACAGATCATATGGTAAGTAAGTCTGAACTGAGAGACCAACTGATTTGCCGACCCCTGAATCATACGAGTGAGACGGGGAGAGTCAGGGATGTCATACTTGCACAGAATGATAACAGTGCCGTTCAAGTCTTTGCCGCGACAAACTCTATAGATGTCATCTGTGTTCATATTCTGGGACATCCAAGTGTCAGTTCAACGCACACATGAACACTCATTTTGACCACAAATGTGCGTTTTGTGACTACACATCACGTACTGAAGGCCGACTCAAGAGACATATCAGAGACTTTCACTCAGAGATACCTCCGGACAGTTGGGCCGGTAATAGAGTGTTGAAAGAAAGTAGTGAACTCGACGGCGACGACAGCATCGATGGCACTGATGCCAGCGTTAACGGGAGTGGAGGCAACTCTAAGTCGAGGAAATATAAGTGCAAACAATGCGAGTTTGTGGCCACTTGTAAACAGGAGTTCTGGGGCCACTCCAAGGCACACATCAAGTCTGAGAAACTCTTGTCGTGTACTAAATGTTCTTTTGTCACCGAATATAAGCATCACTTGGAATACCATTTGCGGAACCACTTCGGGTCGAAGCCATTCAAGTGCGCCAAATGTAACTATAGTTGCGTTAATAAGTCTATGCTTAACAGTCACATGAAATCGCATTCAAATATCTATCAATATCGTTGTGCGGACTGTAGTTATGCCACAAAATACTGTCACAGTCTTAAACTCCATCTCCGCAAATATCAGCACAAACCCGCAACTGTCCTCAATTTGGACGGCACTCCCAACCCATACCCTGTTATCGATGTTTACGGCACCCGACGGGGACCCAGACCTAAGAAATCGAAACCAAATAAAAATAGTCAAAATCAACAAAAGTCTCAACATTTGGATTCATCCCTTTCAACACCAATGATATCTTCACCGCTTTCGCCAAATTTGTTAAACATAACACCCGTTCCTCCATTAATACCCGCATCGATGCCAATGACACTCCCTTTTATATATCCTCCAAATTCATCGCTTCTCCACAGCGGGCTTTTAGGACAACAATCGATGTCACAAATACATCGTTTGAATTCATTACCT
Organism: Medioppia subpectinata; assembly: GCA_905368565.1. NCBI lineage: Eukaryota > Metazoa > Arthropoda > Arachnida > Sarcoptiformes > Oppiidae > Medioppia > Medioppia subpectinata. The sequence continues at coordinate 5,248 of CAJPIZ010003684.1, forward strand.
CATTCACTATACGAGTCGGTCGGCGCCCAAAACATGTCCAATTCTCCCAATTCCAGCTCTAGAAGTCAAACTCAATCGCCATCCCATATGAATAACAAACTAAAATGTAATTTTTGTGAGTTTTGCACTGAAACGCGGGAAGTGTTTGGAAAGCACTTGTTAGCACACGTGGCGGCAGAGAATCAAGATGTTTGTAGAATATATGGTATGACTCCGAGTGCAGAAATGGTTCAACAAAATGCAATAATCAGTGAATTAGCCGCCAGACAATCGCCTGATTCACGGTGTCTTCTCGAACAGATTGCTGTCAACCCCTCTCTCATTAACACACTGTTGGCAATGCATTCTCAGCCCAAAGCCCATCACTTGACACTTGACTGGCATTCAGCTCAAGACTCTCCCGGCGTTGATATATCGCCGCAATCGATATCAACTAACAATGAGAGCCGTTATTTGGCTCGGCCTGAATCCGTACCAATTGGAGCAAACATTAAAGGTGTACTTTCACCACTAATACCCCGATCCAAAAGCAGTCCCACTAATACACACGAGTCCGTTGAGAAACACAATAACCAAACCAATACAATGTCCAGACAATTGCCTTCTGATACAACACCACTGGATCTCTCGAGCAATAAAAGCACTTCTCCTTTGATTCAAGCCATGGACTCAAAGAATACGGTTTTTGCAGAACAATTGCCACAATCATCACTTGTCTCATATCCACTGAATAAGCAAACAGATGAGCATAATATGTCTATATGTGTGCCGAGTAGTGGAGCGCCTCCACAGCCACCACCTCCTCCTCCATCCGAAAGTCAATCTGAAAGACAACAGTCTAGAGCTCAAAGACGAAAGGGAAGGGCGTCTAAGCTTAATGTGAATCGTTGTACGAAAATAATTAGCCAAAGCCTTAAAAATGATGAATTAAGTGAAGATTTATGCGAAGAGACCGGCGATAGTGTGGTTGAAGATATGGAGCCCGATGTGGACCATATTATCAGCAAAATAAATAACGCCACTTCTCTTCTTCAGGAGATCTTGATTGACATGTATTCTCTCAAGAATGATGCCTACCATTAGACCATCAATTGATCGCTTCATTAGTCAACACTTCATCTCTAGTTACTTGCAATTGTATTTAGTTTTTCACAATATTTAAGGCTTTAGATTAATTAATAATTATTTTAATTGCTTAAAAGGTTTTTTAGTAAATGGATGAATATTTGTAAATGCAGTACAAATAAGCCATTGATTGAATGCAAATATGAAGGGTTTTAGTGCTTACAGTGCTTTCATTTCTATTCTGTATTTCCTTATATATTTAATCAGATATTGTGAACAATAATTACTACATTAATATCGTAGAAGTGATGAAACGATCGATTATATTATATACATATCTATCATAACTTACAATTCATAAGTAATATGAATATAAAAGCAACCCATTTATTATTGTGTGTTAAAACAATTGATCACTACTTTTAATCCATTCCCATTTAATTTCCTTTTACAATGTTTACAAAATTAATTTTATTTAATACTAAATTTATTTTAAATAGATTTTCATTTACTTTATATTTTGCAATAATTATGATTATATATCAAATGAATCGTTTGTAATCCAAGCCCTTGTAAATAATGTACTGCAATGTAATGTTCATAAAATCTCAATTTGATAACAATTTTTATTAAATTATTTGCTTTGACTTTCAATAAATGTCAAAAACAATTTTAACAATTAATACAAAACTACAAATTGTTTTAAAAAATAAACAATTTTATAGTCAATTTGTTTCTTAATGTGATTCACATATCATTACAAAACAGATTTTATATAATAATTACATTAAACTATTTAAATAAAAACAAATAATCAAAAAATGAAATCAAAATATTTAATTGTAATTATGTGTTTATAATTTTAATTTATAATAATAAATACATATTATATACAATCACTTTTGTCTATAAATATTTTTATTATCAACCGTTTAATTAATGTACGCAAGTCTTTGATGTGTTTTAATCGTATAAAATATTTTCCATTTAATAATTGATTGCAGCGTTTAATTAAAGCAAATGTTTAGCAATCACTGCTAACTTTGAATTATATAATAGTTCACTACATGTTGTAAACTAAACGCTGAGTGTTTCTAATCATTGGAATCTAATGTTTCGCATGTTGTGCTAATTTTAAACAATTAATTCAATTTTAAATCTTATCCAAAAACATTCTCTCTCTCTCTCTCTCTCTCTCAAAGAGTTTGTTGTAAACAATCAATAATACAATGGCTTAAAAAGTTGTCAAAAAAATAATTAGATTGAGAGTGAGATAGAGTTTGTTTGAGACGTTGAGAAACAGAGTGTTGAGTAAAAGGAATTCCTTCTAAATCAAAGTTAGTGTGAAATTTAGTTAAACTTAATTTTTCGATCAATCCATGAAAGACCTGTAGTTCAACACTAAAAGCAATGCCTTTCCAAACAAATTGTTTAGTAACTGTAAATCTGGGAGTCTTTCCATAAATCCATTGCCAACTCCTGAATGTACTCTCAATGTCTTTGAGGCCAATAAAGTTTGTTTCGTCAGCCATTAGTTGCATATAACCAGAACTCACGTCTTTTCCCTGGAAGTGCTCAAGTGATCAATTGATAGTATATTATCTCTAATTATATCTATTATACATGAAGTCTACAGAATTCAATGGCCATCTCATTGACCACATCTTCCAATTCAATGTCTTTATTAACGGACTTAAGGTTTGCAGTCTTTGAGCGAATACTTTCGGTCGCTTTACTTGTGATGAAAGCCTTAAATTGAATACAAAGACAACTAAAACATTATAATAATTGAATTGCAATCAATACCATTGCACTGACCGATGGTTTAGCAATCAATTGTTTCATTTGATTCATATCGACATCAATGAGAAGAGTCAAGTGATGGTAAGAGTTATGAGCGCCAACTTTGCTGGCAGTGCCCGATATCTTGTGTCCACTTTGACGTAACACTAAATCCTCTCTTTCAGTGATTTCCAAATCAATGTTAAACTTATTTAACAAAACCTTTTGAATAAAAACTAAATTTTTGAACCGATTATAAAGTGTTTTGTGAGAAATGAAACTAATGTTGAGGTTATTTAGATCGTGATAAACAGTTCCGCCGCCACTGTTTCGCCGACTGACACACACTGCCCGCCCCTCACACTCAGACACACGTGTCTCCAGCCATGGGTTCTGATGTCTTCCCACCACAACTGACGGCCCATTCCTCCACATCAACATCACTCCAGCGCTTCCCTTCAAACACATGTTGCGATACATCCATTCTTCGAGAGACAAATTGCCAAAAATGTGCAAACATTGAGAGTAAACAACACAACTATCATTCAAAACAGCACTTCCTGTGGTATATCTTCTCACATGTCTTCCATGAGGTCTTGTATTGAATATTCTTCTCGTTATAACTCTTTGTTTTGATTCAAAAGCAAAACATTTATTCAAATAAAAAGACATTTGATTTGAAAATTGTAACCAATTTTGAGACTATTTTGACTAACTTTCCATCAAATCATCACTACTTCTGACATCTGTTGCCAATAAATGGCCATAAATTACGACAAATATTGAATACAATAAGAGTTGTATTGAATTATGTATTGCATTATAGGGTAAGCAATGGTTGACTCTTTTGGCCACAAATGTGGACATTATTTTCGAGACACAAAACTGACTGTTATTACAGTTAAACAGCAAAACATTGTTTGTATTAACATTTGATTAACAATTCAGTTATAATTCAAACACTTTTAAGTATTTAGTGATAAACTGTTGAACAAAATTGTATTCAAATAATTAGCATTAAGTGTGCGAAGAAGTGGGAGAAGTGGAAGAAGTGAGAAGACAATGGAAAGCGAATACGTGGTAGTATTGGATCCAAACAAAGACATGGACCACGAGTTTGAAGCAGAGGTGGGCCACAGAGCGGCCAAAGAGTTTGCTTTTAAGTTGGATTGGTTTCAAATGCAAGCGATTATACATCTGGAGAGACATTCAAATGTGTTGGTGTCGGCGCACACCTCCGCCGGCAAGACTGTGGTCGCCGACTACGCCATCGCTATGGCCTTCCGCTCAAGTTGGATTGGTTTCAAATGCAAGCGATTATACATCTGGAGAGACATTCAAATGTGTTGGTGTCGGCGCACACCTCCGCCGGCAAGACTGTGGTCGCCGACTACGCCATCGCTATGGCCTTCCGCTCCCACTCCCGCGTCGTCTACACCTCTCCTATTAAAGCACTCTCTAATCAAAAGTACAGAGACTTCAAGAAGGACTTCGGAGATGTAGGACTTCTCACAGGTCTGTCCACTCACGTCAGCACTCAATTGTATTGAATGTCTAATTGTATTGAAATTATTATTGCATTCACTTGAAGGCGACGTTCAGATCGACACCGACTCCAAGTGTCTGATAATGACGACCGAAATATTGCTGCAAATGTTGTACAACAGGTCGGAAGTGATCGATAAGTTAGAGTATGTGGTGTTTGATGAGTGCCATTACGTGAACGATCCCGAAAGGGGTCACGTCTGGGAAGAAGTGTTCATTTTGTTGCCACAAGAGTGCAGTTTAGTGTTGTTGTCGGCAACGGTTCCAAATGTGGTTCAGTTCGCCGATTGGTTGGGACGCACGCGACGCAAGAAGACATATGTGGTGTCCACTTCGAAACGACCCGTTCCTCTACAACACTATCTATATATGGGAAGGGATGGCAAGTCTAAGAACGATAGACATATGATTGTTGATGAAAATGGACTTTTTATTAACGATAATTACAAGAAATGCGAGCAAATTATTGGAGACTATAAACTAAAGTTTGGTTTTATTAAAAGATGTCCTCAAACTGAGCGACAAATCTATTTAAATTTGATCCGACATTTGGAAGAGAAGGATCAATTGCCGGCCATTTTATTTACATTGTCTCGTAATAGATGTGACTCTAATCTTGAGAATCTGATGGCAATCAGTTCCGACTCATTCCGATTGATTAATAAGGCAGAAGAGGCCAGAATTCATAACTTTGTTTGGTATCACTTGAGACGACTTAAGCCTTGCGATCAAAAGTTACCACAAATAGTTAGAACAGTAGAAATGCTTAAAAGAGGATTAGGTGTCCACCACTCAGGAGTGCTTCCAATCCTTAAAGAGTTGACAGAGATTTTGTTTTCTGAGGGATTGATCAAAGTATTGGTGGCAACCGAGACATTTGCGATGGGTGTGAATATGCCGGCCCGCACTGTGGTCTTTGACTCGATTGACAAACACGATGGTAACAATTGGAGGGATTTATTGCCTTCGGAGTACATCCAAATGGCCGGTCGTGCGGGCCGTCGCGGCAAAGACTTGAACGGCACTGTTATCATTCTGTGCAAGTATGACATCCCTGACTCTCCCCGTCTCACTCGTATGATTCAGGGGTCGGCAAATCAGTTGGTCTCTCAGTTCAGACTTACTTATCATATGATCTGTAATTTACACAAAACTTGCAAATCAGACGAAACAGATATTGAAAAGTTTTTGGAGCGCTCTTTCGGTGAACACAATCGTCTCAAACAATCAACAGATGTGATGAAAGAGTTGGATTTGTTGAGACAGCAAATCGAGACATTTGCCATTCAACAATGCCCTCAATGTGCAGATATAGATACTTTTTGTAGGCTCTTTGACCAATATGTCGAGTGCTTGCAAGTAGTTATGCCTTCAATATGTCAGAGAGCTCTCGAAAAAGGGAAACTAAATATCGGACGCATTATAGCTGTTGTTGGCAATGAAAATCCATTTGAAACTGCAATCGTTGTTAGAGTTAATAAAGATAAATACAATCAAATATCAAATTTGACTGTACTTTCATTGGCACTAAATGGTGGCCCAGTATTTAGAAATATTGCCCTCAATTGTGTTCATAGAATACTGAATAAGCAGTTGAAGAATAAGTCATTTGATCCCAAATTAATAATCGATGAAAATGAAAATCCCAAGAATAAACACAAATCTAAAGCAGAGACTATGAATACCATTGAAAAGTTAA
>CAJPIZ010003686.1:0-11335 GCA_905368565.1 Medioppia subpectinata
TTTTATAATAAATAATATTTCATAAAGAAAAGGTTATTAAATATATTTATCAGTAAAAATGGAAATTTTTAATTTAATATAAATTAAATTTAAAAATAGTATATTTTTTGTCAATTGCTATAAAAAATATCCTGAAATGTGTTGAAAGTTATGCTCTTTCTATTAGATTCTGTACTCTAGATAATGAATTCTGGATTCACTAACAATCCGTTATCTCTCTCTCTCTCTCTCGTATATATGATTGTTTTGATGACCAGTAATCGAGAGTTACGTTTCGGTGGCGAATGATATCATAAATTAAATAATAAATAGTCTTCTCTTTCGGAGACAATGCTATCATTTACTAAAACTTTTGTGTCATTTGATAGACAAAAGTAAAGCCAAAAATAAAAACAGTTTGATTTTCCTAAAACTTATTTCTAACCCATGGATCGAATGACTTCTCGCCTCAAACCTCATAAGGCGTTTTATAACAACACTTTTGCTTTAAAATATAAAAATAGATTTTAAATATCATTCATTATAACAAATCAATTCTGTTTAAAATAGGGTTCAGTGAAACTTATTATTACTAAACCATTGATTATAATTTAATTTAATAGATACCAAACACACACCAAATCTATTCCAACACTCAAACCCACCACAGATTACTGATCTTAATGGCTATCATTAGGCATAAGTCATGTGTTTATGTCCTCCGCAACGAAAAAAATGTATCGCAAATACACACAAATTTTCCTATCGATTCTTGTATTGAATTTTTTGCACAAATCGTTTTCATGTCTCTCTAATGTTCTCTCGATTTGTATTTATTTTAGTTGTTTTTTGTGATATTTTTTATTGTTTATCTCTAACAATAAAAATAAAAGAATTTCTTTGGGTTTTACTCTTCTGTTTGCGTCCGATATTTACTTTTCAATTCATATGAAGAGTGGCCACAAATGTCCAGTGGGTTCCCACTCTCTATGGCAGTCATCCCTCGGCTCCTATATATTGACTTTTGTTTCACAAATAAGATTAAATGCTCGGCCCTTACATACCATAAGCCAACTGCGCTCTCAATCGAGTGAATAGTCTTTTATCGCTATCTCTCTGATCCCCAAAAACTATGCAGTCTTTCACTCCCTTTACAGTACATACTGTGAAAAAACTTAATGTTTTGTGAAAAAACCAAAAACAACAACAAAAAAGAGTCAAATAAAATATTTCTTTCGGTACAGAATAAGTAGAATCTCTGGAATCGTATATATATTCTGGTGTACTGTATATCTGGAAGGAATATAATGTCATTTACAGAATATTCTGGTTTGTTGTATGAGTACACACACCAGTGCTTAGAAATAAATCGACAAAATAAACTATTTTACACTTTTTTCTTCTCTCACTTCACGGTCTGTATTGTGTGTTAAATATAAATATATTTTAAGACATTTTTGTTTGTTTATTTAACCAACAAATAACTATTGAATATAAATACTATGACATAGTTTTGTTGTATATATTGTAGAAACTCTAAAAATTACATTTTATAATAATATCATGAGTTTGGATATTTTATAAACTCCGAAAATAACTATCCGTTAATCGACCGATAATTTTATGTATTTTATGATTAATTATGGTTTTTAGACATTACTTAAAACTATTTTATATAAATCAATACTTTTGTCAATTAATCATTTCTTATGAAGAGATTTCTTTTTACTACAACTTAACATGATCAATCCTTGTAGCTTACTTGTTAGTAATATTAACATTGGTTTTGTTTAAATAAAAATACAGCAAATGACCATCAATGTGGTGAATATATCAGCTTGCAACAATTTGTAACAATGTTAATAATAAATTACCCTATTGTGACCTACTATTTAGTATTGACTTCATTATTGGGAAGTATTTTTGTTTTGCGTAACATTAAGAATAATTTATTGCTAAGAATTTACCACAAAAAATAATGAAAAGTATTTTTTTATTATTCAATAATCACCAATGTCATTTACTATAAATCACCATAATAATAGCGTACTTATCTATTTGTGTTGCTATATATTATGGGTGGCAATCAGCTATATATTGTGCTACATATCTACTACTTTCAGCCATTATTATATTTTTAACAATAGGAGACATTTATCTCATATAAAAAGCTAATTACACAACAAATTCTGTAGTCGTTATTAAAAAAAAGGCGATTCTGTTGTTATTTTCCGCACACTTTTTCTGCGGGCAATCTATACAACAATTCTCGTATCAAAAGTTTTGTTGAAAAACACATTTTCATTATTTAATAAATAAAGATCTATTGATAGTACTGTATTGATATACTTTATATCCGTAATATCCAGACATTGATATATACACTGGAAATCAGAGTGTAAATCGAGGTAAAATCAGCACTAAAAATATTGGACTCAAATGAAATACTAATTGGATTAAACATTTTATATAAAAAACTTTCATTTTTGTGTGATTATAGTATTTGTTGGCTTCAACTGACTTTTCGTTTTTCAAAAGGAATTGGAAAATAAATAAAAAGATTTTTCTCTAAACTAAACACAGAAATGAGAGAAAAATTCAAGAAAAGCTTAAATTGAGAATGAATTCAACGGAGAGAGAGAGAGAGAGAGAGAGAGAGAGAGAGAGAATATTCTTCTACTAAAGAGATTTAATATAAAGGTTTTATAAGATTTTGCTTATTATTTATTCAAAATATGTATCATAAGAGAGAAATGCTTTTTAATCTGACTCAAAATTTGTCGTCTGATTTTCAGCGTATGATAAGAAGAGAGAGAGAGAGAGAGAATGGGATGGTTTATAAGCCTATGTATAAAATATGGGTTACTTTCAACGCTCACTCAACTCATCGATTTTAAAGTAAAATTAATGATAACATATAGTGAATGAATGATTGCCACCAAAAAATCGCATTATTATTAGTAGTTATCCATAGAATCGCATGATTTTTCTCGGCTAACAAATAATTTTTTGTGTCAAAAAATAAAATAGCGTTTCGTTTTATACACAATCGATACAAACATAACGTTTATTACACACAAAGAATATTCTGTAAGTTTTGCACAATTTATTGGAAACATTTGTTAACTATTAAACATTGACTTTCGACATTTTAAAGTTTTAAATCTATAAAATAACTTTTTTATTATATTATATTAAAAAAGATTTTAATTATGAATGTTTGCTATAAGAATATTCTTACTTTTAATTTTTGATGTGTTTTTCGATGCATTTCTACATTTATTGCATAACATTACTCTCAATGTGATTAATATTCCATTAAATTCTTTAATATCCTATCTTTCAATCTCTCTCTCTCTCTCTCTCTCTCTCTCTCTCTTATAAGAAGATGATTTCTCTAAATTATATTTCCAAAATATTCTAAAACGAATAATAAATAAGTTTTATACATAGTATTCTCTCTTTACGAAAAACAATATTATTTTTCTGTCTTCTTATCCCTATTTTTCTCAAACAAATGCATCAAAAGATGGACTCAATTTTCTACTTAAATGTTCAGTGAATACACTATAAACCCAGGGATTCGTTTAATTCATATTTCAATTACTCTTTTATAGTCGAGAGACTAAACTCAATGCCCGGTGTTTTGCACTGTAAAAGATTTTGGCAAACAATACCATTTGGATATTTATTTTACATAAGGTATACTGTGTGTATATACCGGCAGAATATTTTGTACACATATACTGTCTATACATGTATATTGTGTACAAATCTGACTCAAAATTTGTCGTCTGATTTTCAGCGTATGATAAGAAGATTTTCATAATAAATAATTTCATATATATTTATAGTTAAGTACAGGAAAAATATCTTTCAAATGATGTGAGTGTTTAAGAAAATGTATGTTTGCTTTACTTTGCGTTTTTTATCTTCTTGTTTGTCGAAAGTCTCAATGGATTTAAAATAAAATTTAATATAAGATTTTATATATATTTTTCCTCTCTTTTGATGACACTTCAACTCTCACTTTGATTTTGAAATTTAATTATTGTATATGTTTTTTAAGTTAAATAAAGTTTTAATGTTTTTTAAAAGATTTTTTGTGTATTTTTTAATCCATACGAATGACAACACAATATAAAAAACTCTCACAAAATATAAAAAATTTTACATTATATGGAAAGCACTTTACTTAACGACAAAGACATACAAATTGCTTATTAATTCAGGCAATAATTACTTATTATTTTACATACAATATCTGGTCTTAAATGAATTACTGTTTAAATGCAAATAATTTTATACAATTTATGGCTCAATAAAGATAATGCAAAAAATTAGTCGTTTTCGTTGTCATACATTTCCTTATTATTGATTTTACATTCAAATCCCTTCCGGTTCTCCCATTTGAATGTGTTTTGATTCAAATTCAAAGACAGAAAAATATACTAAAGGTTTTGTAAAAGTAAAAATAGTAGAAAATATTTTGTTGTAAGAAATTTACAATCGATTTATAAAATAAATGGGATTTCATTTCGCCATTACTTACATATAAGCGAAAGAAAAATTTGAATTTTAATAACTATTTCTCACAAATAAATGGTTTGCAAAGTAGAGGATTGGGTATAAGGGATGGCGAGCGAGGGATTGAGACTTAAAATATATTCTCAATCAAATCAATAGTAATGTCTTTTTGTAAAATTGATTTCAAACTAATATTATAGTGATCTGAAATGTCAACCGTATATAAAATATATAAATATTATATTTGTTATGGGTTTGAATTTGAAAAATTAATTATTATTTTACTTTAATTATTAATTAATACGAGAAATGCACAAAAAAGTGTATATAAAAATGATTGTCATTAGTGTTGCGCAAAATAGGAGTGAATATATCTGTTATTGTTATGAATGAATGAATACGAGATATAATATACACTAAATATGATTTAATTGCAAATATATATTACATAATAAAGATTATACACAGAATATTCTGTAATGGAAAGTGGGTTTGAAATATTGACAATATATAGATGTATTTTTTTATAACATTAAATCTTCCACAAACAAGAATTCAATAGAAAATGTATTGTAATTATTCTGTGAATTTGGTATTAAATTGACATTTTTTTCGGAGAATTTCATATTTTCATTGCAATTACAATATAATAACAATTTATGTTTGAATAATAGATGACATAAAACTTTTCATTAGAGGAGAAATATTGCCCTTATATGCCTCTCTCTCTCTCTCTCTCTCTCTCTCTCTCTCTCTCTGCTATTGTGTATTGTTTTTTGTTCAGTTTGTCGTTCACTCCATAATTATTGTATTGTATTTTGAAATATCGCACAAATATTTTATTAATACACGGCATATGAAAAGCCATATCCATAACAATTGCAATTAAATTTCAAAAGCCATAAGTCATAAGTAGTATATTTAAGTTAAATATTAACTATTTCTGTAAAAATACGAGTAATTTATTTGAAAATAAATCGTTAAGTAGTGTATGAGTGAGGAAGGAGAGAGAGAGAGAGAGAGAGAGAGAGAGAGAATTACTATTAGAAATTGTTTGCTATGTTTTATTGCCATTTATTTTATGACTTGATTTGTCGGTGAAAAGCAATTGTGACAAAAAAAACTAAAACTTCAAAATTGTTTTTAAACGAGAAAAATGTGTGGATTTTGTGATTTTCAATGTCTATATATAAATATTTGTATTTCAAACCATAGCACACATTCTGTGCTATATTTATATATTCTGTGTATATATTATGTAAATAACTATAACTAATATAATATATGACAAAACGAGTAGTTGTGAATCCAAATAAAGCAATCGTTTATATTATATAATATATTATTATAAATATTCTGTAAATACAAATACAGTGCAACCTCTCCATAGGAAATGGGAAGATAGATTGGTCAAAATAAAACAATTACATGTGAATCCAAATAAAGCAATCGTTTATATTATATAATATATTATTATAAATATTCTGTAAATACAAATACAGTGCAACCTCTCCATAGGAAATGGGAAGATAGATTGGTCAAAATAAAACAATTACTTGTTTGTTTCCTACAAACAGCAATTTTTCCTAAATTTTTGGAAATTCATTTCCCATGGAGAAGTTTCCCTAAGACGGGTTGTGACAAAATTATATGTATTGAAAATCCGTTAAATATTTTAAATGTGTTTTCCATGGAGGGCATTTCATCAAAAGGGATTTCCTACCGAGAGGTTGCATTGTATTTAGATAAAAGTTACTTTCATTTAATATGTAAATAATTGTAAAGTTTTCACTAAAATGACTATTTTTGACTTGTAATGAAAAAACAGATCATAATCACATAAATCACGTAAAAATCAAATGAAACGTAACGTATAATTAACAAACTAGTTAAAACATGGAACAACTATAACAACTCAAAAGTATTATGCAATTGTATTGCATATCAATTGAATAGCAAATAATATTTATATGGTACTCGCCATACAATAAAATATAATAGTGACATAAATGTACCATGTACCTTGCCAAAGCTGCCTTTCCCAATAGCCCTGAGTATCTGGAAGTCATCGAAAGTGATCTCTTCATTGGCGCTGCCCTGAGATGAGACACTCGACAGTTTGCTCCGATTCACACCCATTAGGTTTGAGTAGAAATTATGGTAATTTTGTGGCTATATATTGATGTTGGTTAAGTTATTCTCGGTATTATTATTAATATGGAGTGTAATATCAGTTCCCATAATGTTTATTAATACAGTTATTATAATTCGTTAAATATTTATTGATATTGTTATCGATGTCTCTGTTTTCTTGTTTTCTGTCATTCACTTCCTTTCTGTTTATTCACTGAAATGAATGAAACAATAATTATTAGTGACTTAAAACAACAATACATTTAATTTATTGTATTCAACATTGAGGAGAGAGAGAGAGAGAGAGAGAGAGAGAGAGAGAGTTAACAACAGTTATACAATAAACATAACGACAGTACAAACAGCTCTGTCTTTCAAATTTATTATTATTATATAATAAAAGTTTGTATTATTTAAAGTGAGATGCGATGAAAAGAGAAGAAATCAAGTTTTATTTGTGTGCGAAAAAGTAATACTCATTTGTTTTAATGCACAACACTTTAAGATTGAAACTGTTTTTCAGAAGCTGTGAATACAAATCGTATTCATTAACTAACTTATCATTGAAAGCACGCAAAAATGCTCTGATATGGGGGTGTCTGGAAAGGGGGCACGTGTTTAGTGGAAACTATACTTTCATAAAACTTCAACAAACAATATACAAAAATTTAATTTTGTTACAATTTATGGAAATTTATGTTATATTCCCTTTCATTATTGCCTTTATTTATTTCTCACTCATAAAATATAAGTAACAAAATATTATCGTTATATACTGTGTATATATATGTCATACCATTATATTCTTGCAAATATTCTTGTTGTTGATTCTGGAGTCCGGAGTAATGGCTTCGGGCATACAATTAATATAAGAGATGGCACACAGTATTTGGCGAGAGTTTGGCTTTTGTATCACTTTCTCAATGAGTGAAAACTTTTCCACACATTGTGTCCGTCGACCGACGTTTTGTCGTTAAAGTCCTTTAATATTAAACACACAAACAATCACTCATAGGCTCTCAAGTACTGCCATTCGGCGCCGGTATTCAAACAAAGAGCATAAATATAAGTTTAAACACTTGAAAAACTCTATGGCTTTTCAGCACTTATTTAACCGTATTATATAAGCACTTTGTATTGTATTGTATGTGCGATTGTTGTCATCGAGATCGGGATCATCGGGATCGGGATCGACCCCAAGAGTACCCCCGGTATAGTCGGTGTCTTATGATTTTGTAAAACTGTTTATACACGCGATCTATGGATTGGCGGATAGTATGGATAGGATTTTGTTTGTCTACTTTTTTTAAAGCTTATTTCGCGAGAGAAATGCCGTCTGTTTTAGTCGTTATTCTGGTCTCTCTTTATATACACGACTGCAAGAATCGCAACCAAAAACAACTGTTCAAACAGACAGTCAGTGTGTTTGATGATAGGCAGAGACTACGAGTGCCATAGAAAGTGATAGAGACTGAGCGCATGGCTTATGGTCTCTGGCGCTGGCATTGAGTTCATAAAACAACTGAGCATTTCGTGATCGGAATTACATATAAACACAACCACTACTACACTATCTGTCAATTTATTGTGTTTTTGTTGAGTATATTTCTATTAAAGCCCATTATTTATATGGTTTATAACATATCATAATTTAAACCATACGAACAGGACTTCCCTTTCAATGCCTGTCAATGAATATAGATTTTTAATTATTACATAACAAAGAATTTATGGCACAGAAATTGAATGCATTTTTCTATATCTTTAGCTTTGCTCTCATTTTGAGGGAAATATTTTTGCGATAATTTCTTTTCATTCTTCGCTCTCTTTTCTATTGAATTTGATTTTTGGATATAATTCTGTGAAATGAATGGTCAGCTCTTCATATCTGATGCCAACATTTCTAACACAAAGAGAGCCAGCATTTCCTGTGTTAAGAAAGAGTGAGTGAGTGAGTGAGTGAGAGAGAGAGAGAGAGAGAGAGAGAGAGAGACTAACAATTCTTAAGTAGAAATACAATTCTGTGTATAAACATATGATTTCCATTCCATAGTATTTGGGTCGTTAGGGCTCTCTCTCCCTCTCTCTCTTTCATTGATCAACTCATCACTTATTCCGTGAACCACTTTATTATCTGATGTCTGAAACGAAATGCGAGAGAAATTTAAAGAAAATAAAAAAGTGAGAATAAATCGTTGAAAAGTACAGATTGAAAGCGAGAGAGAAAGAAAGAAAGAAAGAAACAGAGAAAGAGAGAGAGAGAGAGAGAGAGAGAGAGAGAAGAATGAATATATTATTGTTTAAATGGTATTCCATTACACAAATGGGGTTTTGGTCTCTCTTTCTTATGTTGTAAAATATAAAATTTGAAAATATTATGTAATAATGTATAATAATAGTGTACTCTCTATATTATATTGGCATTAAATTACTTATAACTTTCTTGTAATGCTTTCGTTTCGTTATTTTATTCAATTACTGATAAAAATTGATTTTTTCTGCTCTCTGTTAATGGCATTGTTTCGACCGACAAAACGCGATAATTAAATAAAATTTCAATTTTCATAAAATAATTGCTAAATAAATAACGAAAGAGAATAAAAAGAAAATTCTTATCACAAAATTTATTTAATAATCATAAAAGTTTTTATGTTTTGTATTTTAACAGCAATAATAAAATAGCATTTATTGGAAATAATTTATGGCCTTATAATGTAAACATCGCTTAAGAATCGGCTTAACGTTTAACCTCGTGGTCGTTGTCATAGCTTTTCACGCATTTTATCGTATTTTTAGTTTCGCTTTTGTTTTCTTTGTTTTTGTTTTAGTCGCGGGTTTGCCATTGAAACGGATATTTACATTACATAACGATGTAATAACAGAATATTCTTGAAGGTCTGCATAAATTTTGAATTTTCTAGACTATAAAATTCTTGGTATTTCTTTGCTGTCAACGCACTATAGCGTCAATAAATATTTAAATTATTTGTAATTTAATAAAAACAGAATATTCTGGTTAGACATTCAATGTCTACATTTTATAAGTTAATTATAATATACAATATTCTCTAACATATAATAATATTTGTATATCTATAGGACATCAATATATTTGTTGATTTTATCGATCAATGCATTAGTTGTCACATCGATAGCAATATTTACACATCTCTTAAGAGTATTATTATTATTTGCACTTAACATGGATTTCATGCATCAGTTTTATGGGCGAAAAGCTTTGAAAATATTTTCGCTCAAAATTATAACTCAATTAATGCCACTCTTCTCTCTATCTCTTCGTGTCTCATATGAATTGCATTTCATTTTAAATAACATTTTTACAAAAGTTTTGCTGAAAAGGCTTTTTCAACAAAACATATAATATTCAGTCTGTCTGTCAATGAAGTGCTCGCTTTAAGTGAACATAAATTTGTGCTCATTTTTTTTTGTTTAATGAGAATATAAACTAAACTTAAATTTAATAATTTCTATGCAAACGATTATGCATTTCGACTATTATTGTCGGCAATGGTTTTTTGTGTGCTTGAGTTTCTTATAGTATTTTTATTATTATTATGTTTATTGTATAATAAGCATGTAATTCAAGTCCATTCAATGATTTGGATTTAATACTAATGTTTAATTCAATTAACCGGAGAATGGCTGTTATTTTTTATACTAAACAATGTATTTTGTATGAATTAACAATATATCAATTTTTATAAATTTATTTATTAACTGCAATTTTGGTTTATATTGTAAATTCTTGTGTTATTTAATTTACAAGTTATAGTAATATTGAATTTAGTATTGAATTCTTTATAATAGTTATTATTGTAATATTTGTTTTGTTCGTTTCACTAGTCATATGGAATTTATGCAATACTTGTTCGTATATTATATGCATATTTTTACATAAAATATATGAATCTATTATACTATTCAATGTAAAGCAATGCATTTAGTGTGTGTTACTAAATATTCTGTTCACATTTATATGCAATTCTGCTTATATTATAAAGTAGTATTATTGATAAAGGTTATTTTAAAGTATTTATGCAAAATCATAAGTGTATTAATATAATATATTACATAATTACCTAATATTTACATTCATATTAAAATATATCACAGTTACTGAATGCACAAAATATAATATCCAAAATCAATTATTATAAGAAATAAAATTCAATACAATTTTGTAGTAAAGTCTTAACTTATATTTTTTATTTTTAAGTTCTTTTATATAAGGATTTAGTTTCAATTTGTATTTACATTACGTTATAATTTCCTGGTTTTTCTTCTTGTCTTAAATGTTATTTATATCGGAAAATATTTTATTTTTTACATTATGTTTTATCTCTATGTATTAAATCTACTCTATATTTTACCTTTCAAGTATGATATGTAAACGTTTTAATTTTTTTACATAATATTATTACTTTTATTACCAATAATTTTTAATTATTATAAAATAATAAATAAATAAAATGTATGAATTGTGACATCAAATTAATGAGTTGTATATTTGTTTGTAATATTTGTTTTATATAATAATAAATTTGTTGTATTTTAAGTCGACTGAAAATTTTATATCGATTTTTGCAGTTTATTATAAATTTATACATTTCGTTGAGTTTAATCTAATTTAGTTTATATAACGAGAGAGAGAGAGAGAGAGAGAGAGAGAGAGAGA
>CAJPIZ010003687.1:0-11333 GCA_905368565.1 Medioppia subpectinata
AAATAGATAATAAACTTATAGTACACAGTACAATTTTATTTTTCATATTCATCAAGAGAGAGAGAGAGAGAGAGAGAGAGAGAGAGAGAGAGATTTTATTATAATTTAAATATGATGTTAGTAATTATTATTGTATTTTAAATGAAGCAAAAAATTTCAGTATCGCTCTCTTTGTGACTTCCAATATAGTTAATTTATAAAGTGAACGAATAATATCTAAAATATTAATTTACAGTTTATTAGGAGATATGGAAACATCACTTTTGCATTACTCATTTTAATACAATCTCCATACGTTTTTGGCTATTAATTCATACAATAAAATAAATACCAATTTTATTATTAAGAAAATAGTTATCCGGATCATGTTTTGAAGCAATATAAATTCCAAATGATCATTTCTAATGTTAGGTTGTTGCTATTATAATCTCCATAGAAAATATATTACTATTTTGCATATCAATGTAATAATGCATGAATGAGGGTATATAAATAAATTTATAAATTAGCATTTTATTTGTTTCTAAATATTATCTTTGTTAAAACTATTGTTTAAAAAATTAATAATTAAAATTAATACAATGATTGAAAAATTACTAACCATTTGTTTGTTATTTATTAATTCAATTATTCTAATAAATTGCAATCAACATAACGTTACGGATTTGTTAATTGGAAACAATGTTAACAATAATTCAATCAAATTGGATACCATGTGGCGTAAGTTTCTACGTTCATATTAATGATCTAGTTTAAATATATTTATTATTTATAAACTATGTTAAAAATATAACCAGTATTTCCAATAAAATGGCTTAACGACCAGTGCTATGATAATCTCAACCAAATGGGCATTTGTTATACCCGTTTGAAATGCACAGTAATAGGCGGCGCATACAGTGGTATATGTGCTTTGGGTTTAGGGGCCTGTTGTGTGGGTAAGTCAACGAGTATCTTAAAATTTACATTGTTAAATAAATATATTTTATGTCTATTTTCCAAGTGGCAAAGTCTTGTAATAAACAAACATCGGACAAAGTTGTGTATTTCAAAAACCCTGGCTACCCACGATTTGATACAGGTGCAAATATTTGTACCATGACGCTTCAAATAAGGGATCCAGATGTGTGCCAGGTGCGCTTAGATTTTATAGACTTTGATCTAGATCAGCCAACATTGGGCGACTGTCTAGGTGACAAGTTTCGTGTATCGTCATCGGGCGGGACGGGACAAATCCCAATGCTTTGCGGCCGAAACACTAACCAACATGGTACAACTTGTCTTATTATGATTATCTTAAAAATTTAAAACTGTAACTACATGTAACTTTTGTTTTCACATCTTAAGTCTATGTACACGTACCAAATGGCGGGTCAGCCACAAGAACCGTGATCATTATATTTGATACTAACTCAATAGGCGACTATCGGTGGCAGATTAAGATGACCCAAATTGATTGCAGACCAGGTAGATTACCTGGTGTTTATCCACCTGCACCAAATGGCTGCCTACAGGTATGTGTTTTACTGTTTATCTATCAAAACAATAATTTAAATTATGAATGATTTGACCAGTACCATACGGAACCAACGAAGGTGATTGAGTCATTCAATTATGGCAATCAGTACCTAAACAACTTGGACTACGGGGTGTGCGTAGAGCGGGCGCCCAACACGTGTCGGGTCACCTACCGGGTGGTCGGCGATAGGGAGTGGTCTCTGGACAGCGCACAGGCGGCCAAAGATCGGTCAGCGGTGGGCGACCAACAGTGCGCCGGCGATTATCTACTTATAGCGGGTGGCTCCGAGACCGGTGACCCGCCCACCGCTGACCGATATTGCGGCGGGCGTTTCAATTGGCTGCCCGGGGCTGTCACTGACGCCCCCGTTGTGTCAAAAGCCAATGGTATGATAGCGTTAAGATTCCATTCGGACACTTTTCAGGATCCGGCCTTTGCCCGAGGCTTTCGGGTTCGTTACGAGCAGAGTTCAACTGGGTGTGTTTGAATTTTTTTTGATATTATTATTTTAATTTCATTTATATTGGTTAAATTTAAATTAAATTAACAAGTATATGTAATAAATAAAGTTTATTAAATAAAATGTTATTTAAATCTGCTTTTTACAATTCAAATTAATTTATTATAATAATATCCTTTATTAGATTCCAACATTCAACACACAATGAATGGAGGTACAATTGCAGTATACTCCTAATGACTGATAGTATTACACAGTCTATTATTATATTACATAGTCTTGTAGTATTTTTACAATGCACAAACTATCATACTGTTTAGCCACCATCTAAAGCTGATAGTAGCTTATCTTTCACCTCAATCAGTCTAGGGAGTAGTTTATGAACAAGATCGTCTAATTTTGCTTTCATTACAGTTGAAACTTATTTTAAAAAGTAACATTTATCAATAATTTTTAAATAAATCTATTAACACAAAACTTACTAATTTTATTATCTGCAACCACAAATGTGTCCGACAAAACGGTAAGCATGATAAAAGTAACAATAAGGTATAATTGTTTCATTATTAAAATAATAAAATAAATGATATAAATTAAACATATATTTTATAATTTATAAATGTTAAATTTTTCCATAAAATTTGTTGTATTTTATGGTAACAAATATTTTTATGTAATTAAAATTAATATTTGTTTCTAATAAAATATTTTTATTCATTTATTGCCATATTTTTTATTATTCAAATTGGATTGATTGACATTGTTACAGTTTTATGCTTTACATTAATGGTTTAATAGCATAACAAATTTTATTTAAAATTAGTTTATAAGAACAAAAATATTTATAAGAACACAATTTACTTGATATTGAGTAAAGTTTATATAAATCATTAAATATAAAATGATTAAATATTTTATTTCGATTACTAAATCACACAAATAATAAAATAAAATAATATTTAGTTTTTACAAAATAACATGTCTAACAAACTTAATAAAGTTCTAAAATATGTTTAGAAACTGTTTAAATTATTTTAATATTTGCATGTTTATAACATAATTTAATACAAATTAACCACTTGTAGTGCTTGCTTGCTTGCCTTTACCCAATGATTCTATTTTATCTTTAATATCAGTAAGTGTGCTTGTAAATTTCTTGATAGCATCTTCCACCTTTGATTTAATGTCCTCAATGTCTTAATTGGAGCAAATAAAAAATTATGATTTAATATTATACCATATGTATTTTATAAAATTAATATATTAATGTGCATGGGTACATACTAGATTGAAGATCAGCCGCAACACCAACGTTAGCGATATCGATAATTACGAGCAACGCTACAGCAATGCATAAAATAGTGATTGGCTTCATGGTTTACTTAGAAATTGACGGTCTACTGATGGTATACTTGGAAATTTTACAGCTAGTTGTTTTTATAGAAATTGTGTGTAATTTTTATGAATTAAAGTTTATTTTATTTGAATTGTTATTGTAACACATTAACAACTGTTAGTATTTTTTGATTGACATAGAACGGATGAGAATATTTTATTTGTTAATTTTGCATTAATCATACGATAGTTTGTTTACTACATAACCATATGTAAATTTTATTTGTCAATGATGACAGACTTTTAACTAAATTCTATCATTTTAAACAGTTATTTTAAGCGCCTCACAATTTCATAAAAAATAATTATTTATTTAACAAAATTGAAATAATGTTTTAAATCCACTAAATAATGTCATGCATATTGTATGTTAAATAAAACATTTAATAAATTTTTTGATCACAATTAATATATGAACATTGTGGTTTATGGAATTTAATATAGAATAACAACTTAAATCTATGCCTATACTTTAACATGAAAAAGTCCTCATAGGTTTAACATGGGATATGCTGAGTCTATCAACAATGACAATCTTTGAAACTAATTTAAGTCCATGAACAATGTCAAATCCATAAGACTAATGCTAATTTATTTTTTGGGAATCATCCGAATATTACTCTGTGGTCATTATTTATTTTATATGGTTAAATAAATCTATAAAATTATTAAATGTTAAAATTAAATAATCAATGATTAATTACATTACATAAACCATAATAATTAATTAACTTTAGTTAAATATTTAATTAAATATAAAGTACAATAATAAACAAACAAAATACAAATATAATATAAAATGAAAAATATAAATTAAATTGAAATTATTTATAAATTGTTTAGAACAAATTAATTTATTATATTAAATTAGAAATTACAAACAAAAATAGCAATATATATAGAAAAGTTATCGGTCATGATATTCTATTATAAAGCACAATTAAAAATATTTAGGATGTAGTGCTTGATAACGCATCCTTAATTTTGGTAACTAATTGGGTAAAATTGGTCATGCACGCGTGAATTGTATCCAGCTCGGCCTTTATTTCGTCAACTATATAAAATTAAAACAATTATTAATATATTATGTAAGTATATTACTTAATTGTAAAATTATTTCACTCTATGAAATCTCATAAACATAATTAATTGTCATACCTGATGGGGTAGCTCGTTTACTCTTATAAATAGAATCGCCATAAACAAATACAGCAAACGCGGCCAACACTACTAACAAGGTAACAAAATTTATATGGTTCATTTTGGAAAGTTTATAATTACTAAAATCTGTATGCTGTAAGACAATTGGTTTTTATTAAAATTTATATAATGTTTTATTCCAGATAAAAGTACAACAACAATTTTTTAAATAAAATTAAACATTTTTAAAAATAACAGATTTTACATAAATTTGTTTTATACAATTAACATCAGATATTTTAATTATTTAAAATCAAGTAAACTAAATTTTATAACTTATATTACACAATAATCAAGTACAATTATAATTTAAAATCCACAATAAAAATAAATAAAACTTTGTATATAATTTTGTTTTAATTTTAATTTTTCTAATATCATTATTGATTTTTATATTTATAAAGTTACTAATGATATCACATTCTAATTTTATTTATAATCTTAATCATTTAGTTGGGAAGGTTTTCGAGTCGGTTGGGAATATTTTCCCGTTTTGCAATGAGACCACATCTAACCAGACTAGCGCAAATAACTATTGCAACTTTATTTTTTTAAATAAATATTTTTAAAGTAATAAATAAATAATAATATGTTCAAATTATTTGAAACTCCAATAATAGTAATAATCAATAAGAATTGATTGTCCAGTATTAATTATGTACAAATGTAATACAGCTACTTATATATGATTGCCATGCTAATATAATTAGTTAATTTTAGAAAATATTTAATTTTAAGAACTGTCATTAGTTATCACTTATCACGATCACAACTACACTATTACTTAAAACTAGTATAAATGGTTTACTCTAAATTCACTTTTAAATAATAAATTTGAAGTTTTATAGTAACTAATACAAGTATTTTTTATTGAAATAAGTTATATAGTCAATAAAAAATTTATGAATTAATTTTATTATTTGTAAGCTATGCTAAATAAATGTTTTATCATTTCAATTAAAACGAAAAATTAAATATTATTATTTGTAGTAAAAATTAAATATTATTATTTGTAGTAAAAATTAATTAAAATATATTATTTTTATCATTAAGTGTACTTTTAAGCGTTGTTTATTTAATTATACACAAAAGTAAATTAGGGTAAACTTAATTATTTATTGAGAATTTTATTTATTTAATATTTATTAAATACATTAAGAAATTACATAAATTATAATAAAGTTATTTATAACGTACAAAATCACAAAACATATCTCTAATTCAACACTGTAAAAATTATTAAGTAACAAAATACACTTAACCTAGTCCATACACAATCCTAATAAAGTAAAAACATCCAGATAACTATGATGAGCCGGGCTTAACCACAACAATTTGAGGGTTATTATTACGCCTAGGTCGCTTATGTTTTCGTTGTTGTTGCAACTGTTGCAGCTGTAACTGATGGTGGAGGGGGTGATGGGGAGGGAGGGGGCCGTTTACAACAGTCGTTACGTACTGCCCATTAGCGGACAGACGGCGTCTGACCATCACTGGTCGCATGGCTTGCGGCGATGGTCTACGGGGTGGCCGTTTCACCGGCAGCACTTTGAATCGGTATATATTAAAGCTCATGGACTCTAACACTGTGACAAACAGACATAAGGTTGACAGGTATATAAGGGTTATCGTGATTGTCAGGAATTCCCACATGATTGACGCGCGGAAACTGTGCTCAAAAGCGATGTATGGCCGTAGTCGCCGCTGGCCTATGGGCACCACTATTAGTATAGTTATGAATACAGATATTAATATGCCGTGAATGGTTAGTATGTAGCACTTGGTCCGTTTAATGGCCACTAATTTGCCATATATTTTAACGCACATAATGACCACGCTGATGAATAGTAGCACCGAGCTAAAATAGTTAAAATAGCGTTGTAGAAATAGGAATTTTATCATGTATTGTTTGTCAATTGTGTACGAGTTTAGCACAGATAGTATACATGTTATATACAAGTACGATATAATTATTACAATGGTGAATATTATGTTTACTTTCTTAGTCATGATGGTATATTTTTATTATAGCATTTATGTGGACACAATTATATGTTGTTTTTGTTTTACATTCAGCGAAATTCTTGACATTATGTAAATACATAACAATTTATATGTGTTTTCATGATATATGAATGCGAAATACATTTTAAAATTCTCGCAACACTTATTAGTTGTTACTAATTATAGCTATAAGTATTAGTTCATAAAATACAGCTTACTCTCGAAATGATGTACCCTAACAGAATACTGCTAATTGAGTTATTATTTATTTATACATTTATAAATTAACAAAGTAATTAAAAACTATATCATCACTAATAATTAGAGCTAACTTTTACAACAACAAAAATTTAATTTATAACTTATTTTTATTTTTTAGTTTATTATTTTGTAAATAAGATGTGTGTTAGGAACTTTAGGATTAAAGCACCAAAATAGTTGAGAGACAGCGCCGGTATCCTAGAGTTAGTCTGAGGGTTGAGAGAGAGAGAGAGAGAGAGAGAGAGAGATGCTTATGGTGTGTCTCAATAAAAGTTGCATTAATATAACGATTACAAAATGCGGTGCATTTAAGTGATGGCTATTTATAGAGCATTAAAAGTATTCGCGTGAATGACAAATAATAACTTTTATACTGTAGTTTACAGGCATAGAATTTTGCAAGAAATTGTTTGTTCCACTCTAGTTTTACTAATTAATGTGTGTGTTGGCACCTATGTACATTTTTATGCAACTCTGATAGCGAATTAAATCTAAATTAATAATTATATATTTATTAAATGTAAATTAAATTAATGTAAAATGGATTTTATTGTCTTAATATTAAGTAATTTTGATTTTTTTACAAAATTTTAATAATAAAACAAGATGTTATCTAAACTTTAAAATTAAATGTGTTTATTTATAATGTTAAATAATAAATACAAATGGTATTAACAAAGGACATGGTTATACTCGCCGTATTTTTACTCCTGACTATTTTTATTTTAGTTATATCCAATATGTTTTGCAAAGCTTTATTTTATTTGTTTAACTATATAAGAATTATTTAGGCCCTAATACTTTGTATAAAAATTATATATGTGATCAGATATGTACACAAATTGCTCTCGGAGCAATTTTTGAGACACCATGTTTATGTTTTATTTAATAATAATATCAATATAGCTTATAAATAAATACAGTAAATGACATAATAATTATTTTAATATTAGTTTACTTTATGTTAAACATACATTTATATTTGTAAATACTAATACTATGCATAATTAATTAACTTTGTAATTAATTATAAATAAAAAACTAAAATATTTGTTTATTGTTTAATCATATTGGCGTAAAACACCTAAAACGCGTTCATTAACAAAATACCCCTGGTAGGTGCCGAGTTGAAAATCTTGATGATTCCACTTGGGATCGGGCACTATATAATTATCGAGCAGTGGTACTAGATCAAACAAAACAAGGAAATTATTTCTAGTCTATTGAAAAAACAAACAAATAAACAAAACAAAAAGTTAACCAGATAATTGTTGAACAAGTAAACTGACATCCATGTTATCGGCCAACAGGTCATTAAGACCTCTAAACAGTGCTATATTACGTGATGTTATATTGCACAGTGGATAACTAGGTGGTGTGGCCTGGCCATAGTGGCGCTGATTTTGTGTAATACCATAATCAAACCGTCTAAAACATTTATTAACCACTAATTGAGCAAGGTGAGCGTACACCCACGTGGACACTGATGCTCCCGAATGAGCCGCGTCTATTGGTACTATTGACTAAATATAAAGTATAATGTATATAAAATAATATTAGTTACTATCATTATATCAGAATAATTTAAATAAGAATAATGAAATAAAATTTTATATTAAATTGTACATGTGTGAATTATTAAGTTACATTGTAATAGTAACACTACAACATTATAAACTGTCAATAACTGTTAATTATTAATACTATTAATTTGAATAATTTTAGTAAATAATTTATACAACTAGATTTTTGGAATAAGCCGATGCATATATCTTTATTTTAAATATATTTAAATAATTTAAATTATAATCAAAAAGTAAATACCTTGTTGAAATTTTGCGCATCGTAACCATTAATAGCGTAAAATATATCAGCGCATAAATTCACCAGCAATTCGTTGCCGCAGACAAATATACCAATTATCTGTGCAATTGGTACAGGTATTCCTAATGGTCCTGGGAATGCCCTGGGTGTTTGCCAGGGATTATTATTAATTGAATATCAAATTTTATATATGTTTAATTAATAGTGTTACCGTAATATTGGCTCCAACGGCACACCTAACCTGCCTATACTTTCAATATGACCCAGGTATGCAATAGGGGCCAATGCTATAAATGGTTTGATAAATTGTTCAAAGTCAGGCACTAACGATAGTAACGCAAACATCTGGGCTGTGCCTAACGAATGGCCAATGTATGAGACAGAATCTATGTAATTTAAATAAAAAATAAATTTATTATTATATCATGTATTATATTGTATTAACAATATAAACAATATAAATTTAATTACCAGAATTTGTTATTTGTAGTATATAACGTACCACAGCAGGTATATCATACACGGCCATTTCGGTCAGTGTAAACTGCCAGTATCTAGAATCTATTGATGTAATTATTTTGTTATTGTTACTTCTATATTCATGAATTCACAAACCTCGATTAGAATTAAGGGTAATATGATCCTGGCTATAGTGAGTGCCGCGTGTGTTGGGTAACCATACATCATAACCACAGGCAGACAACGTAAACGCTAAGGTAGACGTAACATTACGGTCACAATCATTCAGAATACCGTTGTTTTCCCGATATAAGCCGCGATTGTCTATCGCACCTAAAGTTGAAAATAACCACGAGTCAGATGTGACGGCCACCCCATGCCATAGGACTAGAGGTCTGGGCCTTAACCGACGGCCACTATTCCGGAGCTGTCGGTTGACTATACGAAACACTCGTAATATATAGCCATCGGCTGTAGTTATTGTATGGGTTTCCGGTTGAAAGCCACGTGATTCAATTAATTGTGGCTAGGGTATTAGTAAATGATTGTAATTGTATTTAAATAAAGAATATTTAAAAATGATAAAAAAGTTGGATTTTTGCTTTTGTTTTAAAATATTGTAATTATTAAAAATATTTAAATAGATTAAAGATGTGCTAATGTAATAATAAATGCAACATGTCATTTAAACAGTGTTATTTAGCATGTGATAAATGTTTCTAATTAAAGTTTATTTAAATTTATATAGTAAAAGTATAAAATATAGTTTAATAATTAAATACATAAATTGTGTTATGCTTACTGATTGGCGAAATATATCCGGATTATCGTCAAATAATTGGCAATTCATTAAATGTTGAGTATTTAATAAATTAATAAATAAAATTATAAAAAATCTTATACTAAATGTATACAAATAATTAACTTTCATATTTAAATAGTTATAAATTATTATATATTTAATAGTGAATGAATTACTTAATTATCTAAACTAATCAATTTTTAATAATTTATTTTGAAAATAAAATATGCGGGTTTGAAGAAAAATTAGCTCATAATGATTTTGTACCATTATATTTATAAT
This sequence comes from Medioppia subpectinata, assembly GCA_905368565.1. Taxonomy (NCBI): domain Eukaryota; kingdom Metazoa; phylum Arthropoda; class Arachnida; order Sarcoptiformes; family Oppiidae; genus Medioppia; species Medioppia subpectinata. The sequence goes on from CAJPIZ010003687.1 coordinate 10,207, forward strand.
TCTGCTTATTAGTCGTAATCATTTTATAGATTTATAAAATGTAAAACTTTAAATTAATAATACTAGAGTTAGAGAAATTAATAATACATGATAATAGTCCAAACAATGAATTTACATTAATCACTATCCTAAAGATTAGCATAAATTTTGAGAATAATCAATATATTACTATAAATAATCTCAATCAGATTGTTAAAATTTTATAATTAACATAATTTAAATAAATAATATAAAATCTTTAATAAATCCATAGAGGTTATTTTTGTACAAACAATTATCTTAAACAAACTGTAACTTTTAATTGTTGCAAATATAATTGAGTTAAATAGATTGTTTAATTCAGTGTTATTGGTTTACAAAGGACGGTGCAATTTATTTAAAATATATATTTTTAATTATGCTATAATAAAAGTAGTGCTAAAAGTTAAGATTAATTAAATAAATTTGTAAATATGGTTTTAATTTTAATTATTAAACATAATATGACGCATAAATTTATCCACGTGTAGAAACATATTGATTAATTATTATTATAATTTGCTCTGTTGTACAAATTATCAAACTAACATATTAATGTTTTATAAATTTTGTTAACGTAGAAATGACATTAGTTTACGCTTATAAACTTATAGACATACTAATATAATATAAGTAACAAATTTATAATAACTGTAAAATAATTAACAAACATTTTGAAAATGTCTAATGTCTTAAATTAATTTATTACAGTTAATCCATTAAAATTGCGATAATTATGATAAATAAATCAATAACTACGTGTGTAATTGTATGCTTATTACTAAATATATGTGATGCAAATATTACCAACATCAAATTATCGCCAGTTTTATCAACAATAAATCTAACAATTCAAACTGACCATGAAAGTATTGCAACATTAAATACAACAACAAGTACAACTACCACCACAAAAATAAATGATCAAGCTGATGATACTGGTGATGACAATAACATAGACACTACTACACAAACATCATCAATAATAGGAGTAGTAAAAAACTATTTCAAATTAATGCACTTGGACAAATTTATTGACAAGGTAAACCGTAACTTACAAAATTACGACGATGGCACAAACAAAAACACTAGCCACAATTTGGACTTAA
>CAJPIZ010003688.1:0-11332 GCA_905368565.1 Medioppia subpectinata
ACAAGTAATGTTTGATTCATTGAATGATTCAATGCTTTATTAAACACAACTTTAATGTTTTTAATGAAATAATTTGTTTTTTTTTCTGTGCAAAAGCACCTAACAGTGCATCCGATTCGTGTCTATACACATTATAAATATCTGTTATCAACATTTATTTTTATATTTATTATATTAATTACTATATGGTATTAATGATTATTTAAGGTATGAAAAGCACCTTATTATAATAAAATCCCATTTATTAGACTTCCATTGTTCGCCCACTTAAGATAATAAGTGATAACTTAATTAATATAATGCACGTAAATTAATTAAGTTTACGATAATTAAAATATTTATTATATTGAGTAAACATTTATTATAAAATTTAATAAAATACAAAATCATTTGATTAAATGCTCATTAATTAACTAAATGTAAAAATACAATCATGATAATTAAGTACAGACTGCTAAACAAATAAGTGGATCCATTGTTACATTGTTGGTGTTCTCTGCACTCTTCAAAACTATTATCTCGTTTCTCGTTTTCTTGACTCTTCTTCAACAAATAATCTTCACGACTACATTTAACCTGGTCAATCATCAAATTAATATAATTAATAACTACTAGTTAATATCACACATAAATTATTAGCTAAAATAATACTAGCTAAAACAACTGATACACAAAAAATATATATCACCGTAGTGAATAATTACTAAAAATGACTTATGAAACAATTACAGTAGGCCTAAATAAAATTACCTTGGCAGATTTGACAGTACACTGATGATTATGATACATCATACAGCAGCCATACTCGATCACTTTTGAAGCATCTAGGTCTTGTGGCAGATTATCCCTTAAACACTGGACCACATCCTCGGCTATCAACGTATCGCACGCCACGAGTTTGGTATGAGAATAGTCCACAGCATTGACGCACCCATATATTGCCAACACATTTAACACAATTAAAATATATGCTATGATATTCATGATTAACTATGTTATTATTTATTTATGGTAAATTTGTTATTGTTTTTTAAATATAACTTTACTATTTATAACGGAAAAAATGAGACATTTAATTGTAATTAAATGTATAATAATTATAATGAAATTGTTTTCAATTCCGTTAAGAAATATTGAATCTATGATTGAGACTAAAATATGTGTTTTATTTGTTTTGTTTGATAAGAGATTTTAATAGCAAATGATATGTAAGTATTTAATCACAATTTTCTCGTCTATAAAGATATTGCACATTGTTTTAAATGCTAAATGTTTTAATAATAATTAAATGTATACTTTATAATGAGTTTTATTAATTGTAAATTTAATGTTTAAAATTAAATTGCAATCTAATGTACAAATTAAAAGATTTATTTTAACAAATTAGTTTAAATAATTTTTTATTTATAATTAAATTATTTATTAGCAATTTTAAATCATTAATTACTAAACAGATATCAAAATGACATTTTAAAACTAAAACCTAATCATTTTTTTGTTGCTAAATATTTTCTATCAATCTAATTTCTAAATACAGTATTTCCCAATAATGATAATCGCCATGGTGTTACTGTAATGGTATTTATTAAATGTTGAATTGTGATATAAAAGCGAAGATTATTTTGTTTAACATTAAATAAATGTTATAAAACAGCATGTGTTGGAAAATAAAATAAAAATAAATGTCAAAAATCTGTTTTTAATTAATAATTAATAATATGCTTAATAAAACTTTATATTATCGTACTTATTTGACCAGTATTATATGATTAGTAAATTACATTTTAATACAGAAAAAATCGGGAAGGCTAGATTTGTCCAAAATATTTAATACCCTTAAATGAAATTAAATCAAATAGCAATTATTGTACAAAATTACAGTTTTAAAATAATACTATTTTTATATTTTAAAAAATTATTTTATATTTATAAATTATAACTTGTTAAACATTTACCAACTTTCATACTACGCATATTTTATACGCAACTTATTATTAAATATTATTACAATTGTAAAACTTATTATAAAATAATTTGTTTTGTTTAATCTATTAGCAATATTCAGGCCTAAATTCTTAATAAGAAAATTACCATAAATGTCCAGAATGCTTGCACACACATTATTGAATACAAAATTCAAATAAAATCATATTTAATACACTGTTATTGGAATATTTATACTTAAAAATTGCAAAATATTTTAACACTGTTTAAACTTTTAAATATAGTAAAACACATTTAAAATAAATTTCATAATTTCTACTTATATCAATTAATGAATCACTATATTTTGATTTATGGGTCTGTATTAAAACAGAATTGATAGCTAGACTTTCCTAGAAATTCAGGCACATATGAAAAACAACACTTGTTTTTTATCATGACAATAGTTAGATACTGTTTGGGCAGATTTACCTCGTGTTAAACTCACATTAAATTGCATAAATGAACCAAACCATTGCTGAAACCATAGACATTGTGACCCATTATCAAAGTCCATATGTAGAAATAAAATGATACATAATTTTGGTTTAATTAACGTCACTAAAACAATACAATTTAAAATACAAACTAGCCTAGTTCACTAATTTTTAAAATTGCATAATAAGTTATGCTGCATTCAGTTACATAATTGCATTAACATTGGTACATAAATGTGTTACAAGATTAATTAAAAATTTTCCTAGGCTCAGTTTAGATCAAATGAACGTAGATTTACAAAAAAAAACTAGAAAACAATTAATAATGAGCTTGACACAAACACTTGTTTATTATAAATTATATAATAAAAAATTGTATAAATAGTTAAGTCTTTAAGACTTCACGGCTAGTATTGTTTGTGTCAATTAACCCTTTGGTAATCACAAGCGGTAAGCATTTCATAAAAATATTTTTATTTGTCATGTATTGTTTAATTTGTTATCATGAGTAAATGATTTTTTTTATTGCTAAATTAATACCAAAAACAATATACTGTACATTATTTGTATTGCAATATTGTTTGCGCCCAAATATAGTGTACATTTCCTTATGTTATGAAACCATACCATAGATAACAAATAGGATATAAATAATAGACACAAAGTCACTGTAGGGGAGCTAACCGTATATAAACCGTGGTTATTATTATTAAATCAATTGTCTCTTCCCATAGGTTTGACAAAAAATGTTTGCTCTGAAAGTAGGACTAGTGGTGGTGTCGATGATATCGGTGGCCATAGGGGCGGGCATACGTGCGGCGCCCTATTATATGCCACTCGACAACAACGGCCAGGACTTTGATATGGCGAAAGTGATTCAGGCCTCGGGTGTCAAGCAATTCATTTTGGCCTTTGCTTTGGCCAGCGATGACGGCCAGTGTATACCCACGTGGGACGGAAAGCTCAATCAAAAGGTACACGATTAATTAAGTTATATTTTACAATTAGGTACATTTGAGGTTCAAAACTGTCATAAATTTATTAGTATAGCTAATGATAAAATACAAATTTTTGATTTAACTATATTTGGGCCATCCGCGCATATTTTGATCTTATATAACAAACAATTTGAAATAATTTGACAATATTTCATAATTTTTAACAAGCTACTATTTATTAAGTAGTTCGTCTGTTCAATTTTATAAATATACTATGTATCTTAAAAATCGAACGATAGCAAGAGCAATTTTTATATAAAGCAGTCTTTACATATTCTATAAATAAAACCTAATCACAATTTTAATACAGATTTAATAAGAATATAATAAATAATGTATAAAAACAAAACCTATTTGCAAAACGTGTTGGGAAAAACTCATAATAGGATTTCATGAAGAGTTTGCGGATACATAGGTTACACTATTTCATTAGTGTTTGAAAACCACTAACGATATTTTAAAATGCTTATCACAAAATTAGTAAATGCAGCTAGATTCTTTACATACCAATATATCATTATAAAAATAGTTTTACAAAAATACTTTCTTAAAATAAAGGTGGCCGACGACACAGTAGTGTTGGGCAAAGTGAAGGCAATCCGTGCCGCCGGTGGCGACGTCTCGGTCTCGTTCGGCGGCTATAATGGCGTCGATTTGGGCAAAGCGTGTCATGACGTCAACTCATTGGCCAACGCCTATCAGATCGTGATCGACAAGTACTCGTTGACGAACGTGGACTTTGATGTAGAACATGATAACTTGGGCGATGTGCAGGGTGAAACTCGGCGATTCCAAGCCATCAAACTGTTACAACAAAAAGCAAAGTCTAGTGGCAAACAACTGTTTGTGACCCTAACCCTACCCTCGACTACCGTTGGTCTGAGCGATTTGGGCAAGAATGAGATTAAACGCGGAGTGGAACTCGGTGCTAAAATGGACCTGTATAAAATTATGTAAGTAAATAAATAGTAAATTGTTAAACTCTGGTAATTGTTTGAAGTTAAAATTGTTAAAATTAGCATTAACCATCATTTGCACAAATGATTAGCACTTAATTCTTAATATTTATTAAATGTAACTTATTTTGCCTCAATTATGTACAGGGCTTTCGATTACGGTGGTCCCGGTGCCGATCAGGTGAATAGCGTGATCAGTGTTATGGAGCAAATTCACAAACAACTCAAAGAGCTGCGAAAGGACCTAAACGACCAACAGGTATACGCAGCTACTGGACTCATCTTAATGAACGGCCACACAGACCAACCATCGGAGTTGTATACCATCGATACTTTCCGCAAACTCATTGATTACGCGAACCAAAAGCACCTTGGTCGAGTTTCCTATTGGGCACTAAACAGGGACAGGAAGTGCACCAAACCGGTGGGTTGGGTGGACGGCAGCTGTTCTTCACTTGAACAACAGCCCTGGGATTTCACCAAAACTTTGGCTAACTTTCATTAGAGCAATACTATTTAATTATAGTAAATAATAGATTTTTTGTTGCATATAAAATATTATGATAATAAATAAATAATAATAAATTTATAAAATGCAATTTTAAAATAAACACTGAAATTTATTTTTCTAAATTTACAAGTTCAATAATAAACTCAAAAGTTCTGGTTAATCCAAATTTAATATAAAGATTAGTTTAACGCTATATAAATAATCTGAATTATTAAACATTACAGTTGTTAAATTAATTCCCAAAATATAAACTCATTTGGTATAGATATTAATACATAAATTGATATAACTTTGGGTTCTGAACCAGTGGGCACTCACGTAAAATAAGTAAACATAACTAATTTTAACTAAATTCATTTAATTCAATTTTACACTATTAATTGATATGTTTTATAACAAATTTCATACTTATTTATTTAAAGTAGTTTAAAGTATTTAAACTTTAGATAAATTTTTTTAAAATATAACACCATTGAATTTGCAAACTATTGTATTAATAAAATATATTTAAAAATTCTATGTCGAATTAATTTTATATTGTTATAAACTAAGAATAATAATATTGATTTTTAATTATCTTGATCCAAACACTTGATAGTATTAAAGGAACAAAAATATAAATAGAAAAGTATTAAAGTCCGCATTATTTCGGGAGTATTGATACAATTTTACGTCATATAAACCTTAAGTTATCACAAATAGTAATTGATTTATTAATGATCTTTAAAATGCCCTAAGTATTTCTTAAGTTAAATAAATACATAGCAATTATCTTGAGTAAATTATAACCAAACTATACTTTAAATAAGATTTGTCATAAATTCACATGATGTGTATTCGCAGTGTTTTGATTGTTTGAGTTTAAATTTAATACAAGTTGTTGTAAAATCTGTACCTATGTTTTGAAACCATACAATAGATAACAAATAGGATATGAATAAAATGTGCCTCAATTCCCACGAGCACAGACACAGAGGCACAGGTGGACAGTTAACCGTATATATAAACCGTGTTTATTAAGATTAAATCAATTGTCTCTCTCATAGGTTTAACTGAAACATGTTTGCTCTGAAAGTAGGACTAGTGGTGGTGTCGATGATATCGGTGGCCATAGGGGCGGGCATACGTGCGGCGCCCTATTATATGCCACTCGATAACAACGGCCAGGACTTTGATATGGCGAAAGTGATTCAGGCCTCGGGAGTCAAGCAATTCATTTTGGCCTTCGCTTTGGCCAGCGATGACGGCCAGTGTATACCCACGTGGGATGGAAAGCTCAATCAAAAGGTACATGATTGATTAATAGCTATATTTTAGAACTTGTCTTCTGAATACATTTAAAAGTAAAAACTGTAACAAGTTTATTAGTATAGCTAATGTTAAAATACAAGTTTTTTATTTAATTATATTTGGCCTATTCTCGATTTAATATTATTTAAAATAATTTGATGATATGTAATAATTTTTAACGCTATTTAATGCTATTTTTATAGCTTTTATTATGCTAACTGAATGTAGGGTGACCAAACGTCCTCCCCCCGGGAGGACAGTCCTCCCCTGGACCATTTCTGGAACCGTCCTCCCGAGCCTCTGGGGAGGAATTATTTAAATATTTGCAATACAAATGATTAAATAACATTCATTTTCTATTAAGTGCTATAATATAGCAATGGGTATAGTATAGCTATAATTTTATACACAAAAACATAGCGTCCTCCCCATGTCCTCCCCAGATTTGGAGATTTTCTCATTTTGTCCTCCCTTTGGCTAAAATTTTATGGTCAGCCTAACTGAATGATGATAAACTTGTGAAAAAGTAAATAAATGTAACATAAACATTTACTAACACAACATAGTCGTATGCTTTAAAACATTTTTAAAATCAAAATATATGTTTATTATGCTAGATCGCTGACGACCAAGTGGTTTTAAAGAAAGTTCAGGCAATCCGTGCCGCTGGGGGTGATATCTCGATCTCGTTCGGCGGCTATAATGGTATTGATTTGGCTCATGTGTGCAAAGACGTCAATTCATTGGCCAACGCATATCAGATCGTGATAGACAAGTACTCGTTGACGAACGTGGACTTCGACGTAGAACATGATAACTTGGGCGATGTGCAGGGTGAAACTTTGAGATTCAATGCCATTAAAGTGTTACAACAAACTGCAAAGTCAAAGGGTAAACAGCTGTTTGTGACCCTAACCCTACCCTCAACTACCGTAGGCCTGAGTGGTTTGGGTAGGGATGAAATTAAGCTGGGCGTGGATCTCGGTGCTAAAATGGATCTGTATAAAATAATGTATGCTTTTAATTTAGTAATTAATCAAGTCACTCACGTCTAAATTTTATTTATCTATATATTTATTTGAATTATGTACAGGGCTTTCGACTACGGTGGTCCCGGTGCCGATCAGGTGAATAGCGTGATCAGTGTTATGGAACAAACTCATCAACAGCTCAAACAGTTGCGAACCGACCTAAACGACCAACAAGTTTATGCCGCCACTGGACTCATCTTAATGAACGGCCACACAGACCAACCATCGGAGTTGTATACCATCGATACTTTCCGCAAACTTATTGATTACGCCAATCAAAAGCACCTTGGTCGAGTTTCTTATTGGGCATTAAACAGGGACAGGAAGTGCACCAAACCGGTGGGTTGGGTGGACGGCTCCTGTTCTTCGCTTGAACAACAGCCCTGGGATTTCACAAAAACATTGGCTAACTTTCATTAAATATTAGTTAATTATAATAAATATTTAGTGCAATTACAAAATTTATTTTACAAATTTAATATTTTATGAATAAAAACATCGATGTTTACCGCGTCCAATTTACTATTGAGATTAGTTTAAATCTATATAAATGATCTAAATTCTAACACATTACAGTTGTTTAAGTAATTAAGCAATTAAGCAAATTAAGCAAATTAAGCAAAGTAATTAAATAAGCAAAAAGTATAAACTAAATTGATGTAATATTGCATTATTACATTATAAAGGGTGACATTGATTAGCGTTGACTTTGGCTAACTTTGACTTTTTATACTATTTAACTATGTTTTACTTTAACGTATAGGTATTTATATTATTGCAAAATTATCAAGTATGAATGGTGGATATTAATTGAATTTACCATAACAAACTCGAATATTTCAAGAAGTATTATATTCAATATCCTGTCTAAAAATTTAAATAATTTATCAAAATGTTCATCAACTACGGGAGTATTACAGTATGATATCATATGATATGATCAATATGTTTGACTTTTTTTATTAATATAAATAAATACAAAATACTATATCAATATTAAATTTATTTTACGTCCTTTGAAGTCCAAAATTTAATATTGAGATTAGTTTAGGGATATATAAATCATATAAATTCTAAAACATTACAGTTGTTTAAGTAATTATGCAAAAAGTATAAAGTTTTTAAATATTTTTTGAGTGGTTTGGGTAGGGATGAAATTAAGCTGGGCGTGGATCGTGGTGCTAAAATAGATCTGTATAAAATAATGTATGCTTTTTAATTTAGTAATTCATCAAGTAACTTACGTCTAAATTTTATTTATCAATATATTTATTTTAATTATGTACAGGGCATTTGACTACGGTGGTCCCGGTGCCGATCAGGTGAATAGCATGATCAGTGTTATGGAACAAACTCACAAACAACTCAAAGAACTGCGAAAAGACCTAAACGACCAACAAGTTTATGCCGCCACTGGACTTATCTTAATGAACGGCCACACAGACCAACCGTCGGAGTTGTATACCATCGATACTTTCCGCAAACTAATTGATTACGCCAACCAAAAGCACCTTGGTCGAGTTTCTTATTGGGCATTAAATAGGGACAGAAAGTGTATCAAACCGGTGGGTTGGGTGGACGGCACCTGTTCTTCACTTGAACAACAGCCCTGGGATTTCACCAAAACGTTGGCTAATTTTCATTAAATATTAGTGTGTTATAATAAATATTAAATGTTTATTTTAAATAAAATAATAAAAAATATTTAGTGCAATAATAAAATTTATTTTACAAAATTTTTTGAATATAAAAGTGGAAGTTTGGCCGGTCCAATTTATATTGAGATTAATTTAAGGCTATATAAATGATCTAAATTTTAAAATATTACAGTTGTTTAAGTAATTGAACAAAAAGTATCAAGTAATTTGATGTAATAGTACATTGTTACATTATAAAGTTGTGACATTGATTATCTTTGACTTTGGCTAATTTTCACTTTTCACATTGTTTAATTGTGCTATACTACAGTATAACTTATAAGTATTTATTTTATTTCAAAATTATCAAGTATAAATGTTGGATATTAATGGTACTACGATAATAAACTCAAATATCTCAAAATGTATCCTGTCTAAAAATTTAAATAATTTATTAAAATATTCATTAACTGCAAACGTATAATAAAATGTTATTGACTTTTTCGTTTATAAATAATCTTAAAACACTGAAAACTTTGCGATTTTTAATATACATAAATTATTAAATATTTACTAAATTACATACTTAATATAGGATAAATCTTGAAATATGTCTACCTCTCATTATGAGGTTACTACAATTCAATATAATGTATGTTACCTTAAAATACATTCATTTACCCGCTCATACCCATGCTGGGCTATTATGTTAAATTGTTAATGCCTTAATAAATGAAATATTACATATTTTTAATAACTCCAAAAGTCAATAGTAAAAATTAAAATAATAATATTTAAATATATATTATTGTTTATCTACAGTTTTAAGAATTACTTTATAATGTTTCAAATTAACATAATATATTATAATCTAGGCAGACACAAAAGAAGAACCGAACAATCCTATAAACCACATTGTTCATATCAAAATAGTGGTTAAAATAGTTAATTTCATAAAATCATAAAATTTTAAAAAACTAAGTTTTAAATAATCATTTGGTAAATCGGCGCTTTTTTATGTCCCCAATTAAAACTTACAATTCGTTTAGTATTATATAAATACTAGAAATTATTAAACATTACAGTTGTGTAATATTAAAATTTATAATTTACAGTAATTTGTATATTTGATTACAAACTTAATAAAATATTCATTTAAGTTAAATTCACATATTTCTCTTATAAAATATTGTGCCTTACAACTGGTTAAAACTGTTTTGTTTATTTTGTATCTAACCAATATATATACTTAATTAAGTTATACTTTGTCATTTAAATTTTTTTAATTAGTTATCAAAGTTTATTAAAATAATTATGTAAATAATTATCTTTAAAAAGAATAACTTTTTGTTACCAAACCTACTTTTATATTTGGTAGCAAAAAGTTTATTAAAAATCTATTGTAATATTTAATTTACAGCTGTTTTGCAATAACTGATACAATTTCAATTTTAAACAAGTCTTAATTCATAATAATAATTGAAAAATATTTTAGTAAAAGTGCATAATATTAGATAATTAGATAGCATTGTTTTAATTCACGTGTACAATCTTTCCAGGATTGTAGGTTTAGAGGATTATACGTAGCGTTGCCAGAAAATATTTTGGATTTCCTGTATAATTGTGCAAATTTTACCAAAAATTCCTGTATTTACCTGTATTTTATTGTTTGTAAAGCAAAACTTTAAATTCATACAATTTCCAAAGAATTATACTTTTGCAAAAATTCGAGTGCTTTTACAATGTATTTATATTTAGTTTATATGTAATTACAATGTAGTTAATTATGTTTAATTAATTTTTATTTCTAGCATTAGTTCAGATTGTGAGTGTGCATGACTATTATTATTTACAAATCTGAATATTATTATACTTTTATAGTTTATTGTTAAAATATGTATTCCTGTATTTGTCATTGTCAATGTACAGGAATGACACCTCCCTGTACTCTGCAATATTTCTTAATTCCTGTATAATACAGGTCATTCCTGTATATCTGGCAAAGCTAATTATACAGCTACAATTGATTGAAAAGCCAAATTTAATATTGAGATTAGTTTAAGGCTATATAAATAATCTAAATTCTAAAACATTACAGTTGTTTGTGTAATTAAGCAAAAAGTATCAAGTCATTTGATGTAATTGTATATTATTACATTATAAAGAGGTGACATTGATTAACGTTGTCTTTGGCTAACTTTCACTTTTCACATTGTTTAATTGTGCTTTACTATAACTAAAAATTAATATATTTAATTTATTGCAATATTATCAAGTATGAATGTTGGATATTAATGAGATCCACCATAACCAACTCGAATATCTCAACAAGTAACTGCCATTTACTAACTGGTCTAAAAATTGAAATAATTTATCAAAATGTTCAAAGTAGTATTAAAGTGCGGGAGTATTAAAGTATGATATCAATATGTTTGAATTTTTTTTATAAATAAGCTTAACCCTAGAAGCTTAAACTGGGAGATTAGTCT
>CAJPIZ010003689.1:0-11332 GCA_905368565.1 Medioppia subpectinata
GGCCGGTGCCGGATATACACCGGACTAAAGTAGCGGCATTGATCCGAGTGAGAGAGAGAGAGAGAGAGAAATTACCATGATTGTATACGGCCGCGTATGAAATGTCAAGCAATATTGTTTCATAAATGTTCACCAAGTTCTTGTCAGTGATTTGATGTGCCAAATGGTCTGGCATTGTGTTTATTTTGTCTGATTTAAAACACATTAAGATTATCTTAAACTTTGTCGAAATGTTATTAATTTATTGTATCATGTTCAAAAACAACTTTGTAAAAATATAATAGTATGTTTAAAAGTAAAAATATAACTAATAAAAAATTAGTATAGCATAATCATATTTACGATATTGTATGATTCGCACTTAAATGTCCAAAGTAATACAATAAATGTTATTAAATAGAATATACTGTACTTAAGTTTAGCAATAATTAACTCGTGCAAATGTGATATACATGAACTATTTATCATAGTGAAATATCAATTATCAATGTGCCGTAAGTTATATGTAATGTACCATAGTTATTTATAAATTTTACTTAATTTGATCAAATTTAGATAAACAAGGTTGTTGCATTTTTATACGTATACTTGAAAATAGTTTAACTTTGAGAGGGGGTATTATTATAGACACAAGTAGTTGTAATTTATAATTTACTAATTGTATATACTGGAGTACTAAAAAATATTAAATAATAATTTATAAGTATTTAACTTTTTAATCTTCAAATATACTATTTACAATTATAAAGTACTTTGTTTTTATTTTTGGTACATAATGTTCCCTGGTGTAAATTGTAAATACAAATGGTGCAAATTCCCCGATAAGTATTGATAAAAAGTTCAAATAGGTAATAATTTTCAATATTAAGGTAAAGATTAAGTGCAATATTAGTATTTATTATACTTGAACATTATCATTTATTACTACTTTATCAATAAATCAGTTAGGTTTATTGTTTATTTATTAAAATAGTTGATAATTAATACACAAAAGTATGTATTAACACATTTATAAATTGCAATAATAATTAATTCATTAAAAATGAGACTCAAATAGTTATTGGGTTTGGGGTTTCCGTACGGGTTAGGGAGGGGTCGGGTCAGGTCGGGTAGTGTTGTTTCCCTTTAACGAACATTTCGTTAACTACTTTGGATAAGTAATATTTTAAACAGTCATTCCCACAATACATAGTACTTAATATTTTTATTTAAGAAATAATAATAATAATAATGTAAATTAAAAACACATTTAATTAATGAGGAAAATTGATTCAAACACTAATACAACACAAAAATTAAACTCAATAAACAAAACGTAATTCATTGGAGAAACCGATCGTCTGTTCAAAACATTTTGTGTCCAAAAAGTTGTTTTCATTTGCAATACATTTGACATCAAAAACAACAAAACTCTTCAGCAAAACATCACTTTCGCAACGGATCCGGAAGACTATCGATAACGATGTCTGACCAGTCATTAGCCACCGCTGAGACCACGAATCAAAGCACTCCTCGCAATCAGTACCGCCGAAGACAGGTCGCCATCGATGGCCAGTCAACGGATCCAATACTCGGGCAATACTCGTACTCTACCGCCGATGGCGAGTACCGATGTCTGCTGTGTCCGTACCGAAGCCGTAATCACAGACCAGACATTATACGGCAACATATGGTCAGCCACTCTGACCGCCGGCCCTATCAGTGCCCGCTATGTCCCGCGACTTACAAACGGCAAAACATGCTCCGCCTTCACCACCGCAGCCGTCATCAGCTGTTGTCGAAGTCATACGTGTGTCCGCACGACGGCTGCCATAAGGCCTACACTCAGGCCCAGTCGCTGAAGTACCACATCGACGGCCAACACTCGCCGCTGCGCTACCGATGCCTTCTGACGGACTGCCGGCACCGGCGCAGCCGTCGCACGCCCTTCACGTGTCTTAATCTGCTCCGCAAACACCAACGCCGCGCCCATTACGACCCACTCGTGGTCAACACTGATGGTCAGCACCCGGTGTTGCCGTTCAACGAGTGGATCAACTCATTGGCCGACAATTACGATACGGTTGTCGTCTACGACGACGAGACTGAAGGCTTGTCCACTGAGTTTTCGGCGGAAGCGCTGGAAGTATCCGATAATATGGTGGCCAACGCTGACAACAGTGGACGATATGCACCGCCGTCGCCATCGCCGCCGATTTTGCCCATTCGTAAGGCCCGGGAAGTGGTGGCACCCGATACCCGCCGCGACTGTTATGGTGTGGACACCGATCACAACCATATCAGTGGACAGCTGTCGAAGAGACGCCGTGGACACCAACGAGTAGATCACTACTCATTGGGTCCGTCAAAGACACCACAGATGGTCTACGAATGCAATTTCGATTTGTGTCAATACACTACCGGTGTGTTCGAAGAGATCGCCGACCACTTTATGGCTCATTGGGATCACTATAACCGAGACTTAGGCCACGAGAGTACCGATGATCGCCATTAGGGATCCGTTTATGTCCAGTATTTTCAATTTTCGTATTTAATCTCTTAATTGTTTTTATGTTTAATTTTAAAATTTTTATTTGCATTTAATTCCAGTTATTTGTGAACAAAAACATTACTTTTGCTGTTATTTTAATTTTTCCATAATTTAATTGTATTTTTTTTATCATTGACTTAAATGTAATTTATTTTCCCATTCATTAAATTTAGTGTAATTTATGTTTTATTTGTGTAATAATTACCATTAAATTCAATACAAATGTTAATTAAAACCGCAATTAATTAAACATAAACTCAATCCACAAATAATGCGAAACAAAAGCTGAAACTCAATAAACAAGACGTAATTCATTGGAGAAACCGATCGTCTGTTCAAACATTTTGTGTCCAAAAAGTTGTTTTCATTTGCAATACATTTGACATCAAAAACAACAAAACTCTTCAGCAAAACATCACTTTCGCAACGGATCCGCAAGACTATCGGCCATCGATAACGATGTCTGACCAATCATTAGCCACCGCTGAGATCACCAATCAGAGCACTTTTCGCCGTCAGTACCGCCGAAGACATGGCATGGATGGCCAGCCATCGGATCCAATACTCGGTCAATACACGTACTCTACCGCCGATGACGAGTACCGATGTCTGCGGTGTCCGTATCGTAACCGTCGGGTCGAATACATGAGGAGTCATATGATTAGTCACTCGCACTGTCGGCCCTATCAGTGCCCGGACTGTTCCGCGGCTTACAAACGGCCCAAAGAGCTCGACAATCATCACCGAAGCCGTCATCAGCTGCTGAAGCCGTACGTGTGTCCGCACGAGGGATGCCATAAGCGGTACACTCAGCTCCAGACGCTGAAGGACCACATCGACGGTCAACACTCGCCGCTGCGCTACCGATGCCTTCTGACGGACTGCCGGCACCGACGCAGCCGTCGCCAGCCGTTCACGTCTGTCAAACATCTTCGTCTACACCAACGCCGCGCCCATTACGACCCACTCGTAGCCACCGCTGATGGTCAGCGCCCGGTGTTGTCGTTCAACGAGTGGATCAATTCATTGGCCGATAATTACGATACTGTTGTCGCCGCCGATAACGACGAGACTGAAGGCTTGTCGACTGATTCTTCGATGGAAGCGCTAGAAGTGTCAGATAATATGGTGGCCAACGCTGACAACACTGGACGACATGCTCCGCCGTCATCGCCGCCTATTTTGCCCATTCGTAAGGCCCGGGAAGTGGTGGCGACCGATACCCGCCGCGCCTGTGATGGTGTGAACACCGATCACAACGAACTCAGCGGACAACTGTCGACAGAACTCTTTAACATTACATCACTCGCAACGGATCCAAAATTCCTGACAGCGATCTCGATATCTGACCAATCATTAGCTATCACTCAGACCACGAATCATAATATTCCTCGACGTGAGTACCGGCGAAGACAGCGAACTGATCCAATTCTCGGACAATACTCGTACTCTACCGCCGATGACGAGTACCGATGTCTGCGGTGTCCGTACCGTAACCGTCGGGTCGAATACATACGGCAGCATATGGTTAGGCACTCGCACTGTCGGCCCTATCGATGCGTGGACTGTCCCGCGGCCTACAAACGGCCCGAAGAGCTCAAGCGTCACCACCGGAGCCGTCATCAGCTGCTGCGGCCATACGTGTGTCCGCACGACGGCTGCGATAAGCGCTATACTCAGAGCCAGTCTCTTAAGGATCACATTCGGGCCAAACACTCGCCGCTGAGCTACGGATGCCTTTTGATGAATTGCCGACACCGGCGCAGCCGTCGCGAGCCGTTCGCGTGTCTTAAACAACTCCGCAAACACCAACGCCGCTCCCATTACGACCCATTAGTGGCCAACACTGGTGGTCAGCAACCGGTGTTGCCGTTCAACGATTGGATCAACTCATTGGTTGATAATTATGATACGTTTGTCGCCGACGACGACGAGACTGAAGACTTGTCCATTGAGTTTTCGACGGAAGAGCTAGAAGTGTCCGATAATATGGTGGCCAACGCTGACATCACTCAACGACATGCGCCGCCGATTTTTCCCATTCGTAAGGCCCGGGAAGTGGTGACAACCGATACCCGCCGCGCCTGTTATGGTGTGGACACCGATCACAACGAACTCAGCGAAGAACTGTCGATAAAACCTGTCAACAATACATCACTCGCAACGGATCCAAAATTCCTGTCAGAGCTCTCGATGTCTGACCAATCATTAGCCATCACTCAGACCACGAATCAGAATATTCCTCGACATCAGTACCGCCGAAGACATGGCATTGTTGCCCAGCCAACGGATCCAATACTCGGGCAATACTCGTACTCTGCCGCTGATGGCGAATACCGATGTCTGCTGTGTCCGTACCGGAGCCGTAACCGCTGGCCACACAATATACGTCAACATATGGTCAGCCACTCTAATCGCCGGCCCTATAAGTGCCCGCTCTGTCCCGCGACTTACAAACGGAAACACGTGCTTCTCCTTCACCACAGCAGTCGTCATCAGCTGTTGAGGCCATACGTGTGTCCGCACGACGGCTGCGATAAGCGCTACACTCACAGCGTCTCCCTTAAGGATCACATTCGCGCCAAACACTCGCAGCTGCGCTACCGATGCCTTTTGACGGACTGTCGTCACCGGCGCAGCCGTCGCCAGCCGTTCACGTGTCTCAAACAGCTCCGTCTACACCAACGCCGCTGCCATTACGACCCACTCGTGGCCAACACTGGCGGTGAGCACTCGGTGTTGCCGTTCAACGAGTGGATCGAATCCGTGGCCGACAATTACGATACGGTCGTCGTCGACGCCGACGAGACTGAAAGCTTGTCCAATGAGTCTTCGGCGGAAGCGCTAGAAGTGTCCGATGATATCGCAGATGCTGTTGGCAATGAAGTATCGGCACCGCTGCCGCCCCCACCATCGCCTCCCATTTTGCCCATTTGTGAGCAATCGGTGCCGACTGATGGCCGCCGCGCCTGTAATGGTGTGGACACCGATTACAGCCATATCAGTGGACAGCTATCGATGAGACGTCGTGGACACCAACTCATTGGTGATCACTACTCATTGGGTCCGTCACTGACGCCACAGTTGGTCTACGAATGCAATTTCGGTTCGTGTGTCTACACTACCGGTGCCTTTGAAGAGATCGCCGACCACTTTATGGCTCATTGGGATCACTATAACCAAGGCTTAGGCCACGAGAGTACCGATTATCGCGATTAGGGATCCGTTTGTGTCCCGTATCTCTAATTTTTGTATTTAATCTTTTAATTGTATTTTATGTTTAATTTTAAACTCTTTATTTGTATTTAATTTCAGTTATTTGTGAACTTATGTAACATTACTTTCGCCTTTATTTTAATTATTCCATACTTTAATTGTATTTTATTTATCATTTATTTAAATGTAATTATTTTCCCATTCATTATAATTCGTGGAATTTATGTTTTATTTGTGTAATAATTAACATTAAATTCAATACATTTTGTTAATTAAAACCGCAATTAATTAAACATAACATAAACTCAATAAAGAAGACGTAATTCATTGGAGAAACCGATCGTCTGTTCAAACATTTTGTGTCCAAAAAATTGTTTTCATTTGCAATACATTTGACATCAAAGACAACAAAACTCTTCAGCAAAACATCACTTTCGCAACGGATCCGGAAGACTATCGGCCATTGATAACGATGTCTGACCAGTCATTGGCCACCTCTCAGACCACGAATCAGAGCACTTCTCGACGTGAGTACCGGCGAAGACAGCCGGCCATCGATGGCCAGCCAACGGATCCAATACTCGGACAGTACTCGTACTCTACCGCCGATGACGAGTACCGATGTCTGCTCTGTCCGTATCGTAACCGTCGGCAGCGATCTATACGCGACCATATGGTCAGCCACTCTGACTGTCGTCCCTATCAGTGCCCGGACTGTACCGCGACTTTCAAACGACAATCAGTTCTTCGCCACCACCGGAACCGTCATCAGCTGTTGAAGCCATACGTGTGTCCGCACGACGGCTGCCATAAGACCTACACTCAGCCCCAGTCGCTTAGGGCTCACATCGCTGGCCAACACTCGCCGCTGCGCTACCGATGCCTTCTGGATGGTTGTGGACGAGACGGGCGTCCGTTCGCGTGTCTCAAACACCTTCGGGCGCATCAACGCCGCCGTCATTACCGCCGACTGGCCATCGCTGGCGGTCAGCACCCGGTGTTGCCGTTCAACGAGTGGATCAACTCATTGGCCGATAATTACGATACGGCTGTCGTCGACGGCGGCGGCGATACTGAAGGTCTGTCGGCCGGGTCTTTGGCACCGCTGGAAGTGTCCGATAATATGGTGGCCAATGCTGTTAGCGATGGACTGTCGGCACCGTCACAGACGCCGTCCTCTCCATCGCCGTCGTCTCTCCTTTCGCCCATTAGTGACCAGACGTCTGACCAATCGTTACTCACCGCTGAAACCACTAATCAGAATATTCCTCGAAGACGTGGCATTGATGTCCAGCCAACGGATCCAATACTCGAGCAATACTCGTACTCTGCCGCTGATGACGAGTACCGATGTCTGCTGTGTCCGTATCGTAACCGTCGGCCGCAATGTATACACAAACATATGATTATCCACTCTGACCGCCGGCCCTATCGGTGCGGTGACTGTACCGCGGCTTTCAAACGGCAACGGGATCTCCGCCGACACCATCGGGTCCGTCATCAGCTCCTGAAGCCATACGTGTGTCCGCACGACGGCTGCCATAAGCGCTACCCTCGGCTTCAGGTGCTTAAGGATCACATCGACGGCCAACACTCGCCGTTGAGCTACCGATGCCTTCTGGAGGGCTGCGGACGAGACCGGCGGCCGTTCGCGTGTCTCAAACATCTTCGGGCGCATCAACGCAGCCGTCATTACCGCCGACTGGCCATCGCTGGCGGTCAGCACCCGGTGTTGCCGTTCAACGAGTGGATCAATTCATTGTTCTATAATTACGAGACGTTTGTCATCGACGGCGGCGGCGAAACTGAAGGCTTGTCGGCCGAGTCTTTGGCACCGCTGGAAGTGTCCGATGAAATGGCTATTTTTCCCATTTGTGAACTCAGGGAACTAAACTCACCCGCAACGGATCCATCACTCAAGTCCATCACTGACCATATGTCTGACCAATCGTTACCCACCGCTGAGACCACGAATCAGAGCACTCCTCGACGTCAGTATCGCCGAAGACATGCCATCGATAGACAGCCAACGGATCCAATACTCGGGCAATACTCATACTCTGCCGCCGATGGCGAGTACCGATGTCTGCTATGTCCGTACCGTAACCGTCACCGCAGGCCAAACAATATACGGCAACATATGGTCACCCACTCTAACCGCCGGCCCTATAAGTGCCCGCTCTGTCCCATGACTTTCAAACGGCAAAACCCGCTCCGCATTCACCACCGCAGCCGTCATCAGCTGTTGAAGTCATGCGTGTGTCCGCACGAGGGATGCCATAAGCGGTTCGCGCAGAGCGGATCCCTGAAGGAACACATTGACGGCCAACACTCGCCGCTGCGCTACCGATGCCTTCTGACGGACTGCGATCGTCGCGCGCCCTTCACTTGTCTCAGACAACTCCGCAGACACCAACGCCACTGCCATTACCGCCCACTGCTGACCATCACTGGTGGTCAGCACCCGGTGTTGCCGTTCAACGAGTGGATCAACACTTTAATCAATAATTACGAGACTCTTGTCGTCGACGGCGGCGACGAAACTGAAGGCCTGTCGGCCGAGTCGTTGGCAGCGCTGGAAGTGTCCGATGAAATGGTTGACAACGCTATAAACACAGGACAGCTGTCTCCGCCCGTTTTGCCCATTCATAAGGCATGGGAATCTTTGGAAGCGTTGGAAGTGTCCAATGATATGGTGGCCAATGCTGTTAGCAATGATGAACTGTCGGCACCGCCACAGCCGCCGCCCCTACCATCGCCTATTGTCGTCGGCACCCAAGAGACTAAAGACTTGTCGACTGAATCATCAGCGGCAGAGCTGGATGTATCCGATGATATGGTGGTCAACGCTGACAACACTGAACGACATGCGCCGCAATTGCCACCATTTTTGCCCATTCGTAAGGCCCCGGAAGTGGTGGCAACCGATGCCGGCCGCGCCTGTGATGGTGTGGACACCGATCACAACGATCTCAGCGGAGAGCTGCCGACAGAACTCTTCAACAAAATATCACTCCCAACGGATCCAGAAGTCCTGTCAGAGCTCTCGATTTCTGAACAATTCTTAGGGTCCGCTGAGACCACGAATCAGAGTATTCCTCGACGTGAGTGCAGGCGAAGGAAACCCGTCATCGATGGCCAGCCAAAGGATCCAATACTTCGACAGTACTTGTACTCTACCGCCGATGATGAGTACCGATGTCTGCTGTGTCCGTACCGTAACCGCAAACCACTGTACATACGGCAGCATATGGTCCGGCATACAGACCGCCTGCTCTATCAGTGCCCGGACTGTACCGCAGCTTTTAAACGGTCCGAACATCTTAAGCGTCACCACCGGAGCGGTCATCAGCTGCTGAAGCCATACGTGTGTCCGCACGACGGCTGTGATAAGCGGTACACTCAGAGAGAGTCACTGAAGGCCCACATCGACGGCCAACACTTGCCGCTGAGCTACCGATGTCTTCTGGAGGGTTGCGGACGAGACCGGCGGCCGTTCACTTGTCTTAGACAACTCCGCAAACACCAACGCCGCTGCCATTATCGCCCACTTCTGGCCATTATTGGTGGTCAGCACCCGGTGTTGCCGTTCAACGAGTGGATCAACTCATTTGCCGATAATTACGATACGGTTGTCGTCGACGTCGCTGAAGGTTTGGCGACCGACTCATCAGCGAAAGCGCTGGAAGTGTCCGATGATATGGTGGCCAACGCGGACAACACTGGACGACATGCGCCGCCGCCGCTATCGCCGCCGATTTTGCCCATTTGTAAGGCTCGGGAAGTGGTAGCAACCGATAGCATCCGCCCCAGTGATGGTGTGGACGCCGATCACAACGAACTCAGCGGACAATTGTCGACAACACTCTTCAACAATACATCACTTGCAGCGGATCCACAAATCTTCTCCATGTCTGACCAGTTCTTAACGTCCGCCGAGACTATGAATCAGAGTATTTCTCGACGCGAGTGCAGGAAAAGGCAACCCGTCATCGATGGCCAGCCAACGGATCCAGTACTCGGGCTATACTCATACTCTATCCCCGATGACGAGTACATATGTCTGCGGTGTCCGTACCGTAACCGTAATGAACAGAACCTACGGCAGCATATGGTCCGGCATACAGACGGTCGGCCCTATCAGTGTCCGGACTGTTCCGCGGCCTACAAATGGCACAACGGACTCAAGCGTCACCACCGAAGCCGTCATCAGTTGTTGAAGCCATACGTGTGTCCGCACGACGGATGCCATAAGCGGTTCACTGCCGGCCATTCGCTGAAATACCACATCCGCGCCCAACACTCGTCGCTGCGCTACCGATGCCTTTTGGACGGTTGTGGGCGACGGGACCAACCGTTCACGTGTCAAAAGAATCTGCGGACACACCAACGCCGCCGCCATTACAATCCACTGGCCGTCAACGGTGGCGGTCAGCACCCGGTGTTGCCCTTCAAAGAGTGGTTCAACTCATTGATTGACAATTACGATATGGTTGTCGTCGACGCCGACAGCGAGACTGAAGTCATGTCGACTGAGTCTTTGGGGGTAACGCTGGAAGTGTCTGATGATATCGCGGATGCTGTTAGCAATAGAGTGTCGCCGCCCCCGCCATCGCCTCCCGTTTTGCCCGTCTGTGAGCGCCGGCAATCGGTGCCGACTGATGAGCGCAGCGCTTGTAATGGTGTGGACACCGATCACAACCATATCAGTGGACAGCTGTCGAAGAGACGCCGTAGAGACCAACGAGTGGATGAGACCAACTCATTGGGTCCGTCACAGACACCGCAGTTTGTCTACGAATGCAATTTCGATTCCTGTGTCTACACTAGCGGTGTGTTTGAAGAGATCGCCGACCACTTTGTCGTCCATTGGGATCACTATAACCGAGACTTAGGCCACAAGAGTACCGATGATCGCGATTAGGGATCCGTTTGTGTCCCGTATTTCGCGATTTTTTAATTATTATAAATCTCTTAATTGTTTTTTATGTTTAATTATTTTAAAATTTTAGTTGTATTTTATTTTTAGTTATTTGTGGACTTATTTAGCATTAGTTTTGCTATTGTTTTGAGTATTTTATAGTTTAATTGTAGTTTAATTATTAATTTAAATTCTAGTCGTATTTAATATAATTTGTAAAAATGTACATAAATGTAAAAATGTATATAAATTGTTATTAATTACTTGTAAATAACAATAAAATTGTAAAAATTATTTAAACATTAATTATAATTACTAAACATTATAATATTTATAGCATCGCTGTGTGAGGTGTTTATCATTAATTCAAATGTAATTATTTTCCCATTCATTAAAATTAGTGTAATTTATGCCTTATTTTTGTAATTATTAACATTAAATTCAATACAATTTGTTAATTAAAACCGCAATTAATAAAACATAACTAGTGATCTTAAAAATGGCATTTATAAAAATAAATGGCTTGTCGGGCACATTCCCAGTCGGGCATATTCCCGATAAATGCCTTCAAAAATAAATAAATGCCCATCTTAACTAGATGGCAGCACCACTTGAAAATGTTTTTAACATTAGACGTTGAAAAAATGTAGGGAATTTATAGGGCA
>CAJPIZ010003690.1:0-11330 GCA_905368565.1 Medioppia subpectinata
GCGTGAAATATAGGGATTCGCCACAGAATTGCACTTTTCATCCGTGAGATTATATTAGCGTTTATTTGGTTTGCATTTTCACCAAAAATATCATTGAATTCATTCATTATATCAGAAATATCTCTATCTTCTGTTCCTTTAATTAATCCATTAATGAATGCTTGAATTTGATCGACATTTACACCAAAATTACTCAATATATATGACTTGTAATTAATATCTAAATAACTATTTATTTGTATTTTTAATATATTTCGCATGATTTCTCCAATTTGTTTAATTTTAAACTTTTTAATAGTTGTAGAAAACAATTCACCACAAAAGAGATATCGATAATCATTTATATAAAACTTCATATTAGTGTTTGTAATGAATATCATTTTAGGATTAAGTAAAATGTATTTAATATTTATATTCAAAGCAATCACTGCTTGAATACAATGTAATAATTGTCTCAACAATTGCTGTGAAATAAGGAAATCAATTGAAGTGATTGCCAACGAGTGATGGGTTTGTGTCCCAAATATCACGTGTTTTGCATTTATAACATCCCATAGAGTTTGCGAACAAAATTCATATTGTATATAAATTGTATCATGCTCAATCCAAGAGTTACAAATTCCAAGTAAATGATGATGATTAAATTGAAATATTTTAGCAATATTTGCAGCATTTTGTTTCATATCTTCGTAATCTGTTTGTGAAAGTTTTTATTATTAATATAAACTAAAAAGGTACAAAATACAAAATATTATTTATTGATCATGCTCATATACATTAGTAATAATTAAGTAATAAATAGATTGTAAACTTACATTCTGGTTCAGATTTGCTTAAATAATAAAAGTTATTATTTACGATATGTTGCACTTTTATAAGTGTATCAAACTTGATAAAGTTGATGGAACAATAGAATTGGTGTAGCTGTGTTCCATACGAATTGACCGCCTTAACAATTTCTACAATAATCAAATACATTAATTATAATGTAATAAATTGTATCAAGCTGATTTACAAATATATTTACCATTATTTTCATTAATTATTTGGCAAATGACACAAATCTCGTGAAATTTTGTAAAACACTCAAAAAATATTGAAAATTTTTGTTCGCTTAAATTTTTTAATAAAAACTTATTTTTCTCGACACCCGGTTTAATCGATAAATCCTTTAGTTTATGTAAAATGACTTCACATTCGGGTCTTAGTCTCCAATCAGTCTTTCCATAACTCTCTGTATATATACTAACACTCATTGATAGCAATAATCCGTACATTTCTGACAATTTTTTGTTTAATTGTTCAGCACTTCTCACAACTGATTGAATGCTATAATTAATAAATATTAATAAATTTAGATTAATTTATTAATTATATGTAATTAACTAATAATAACATACATTCCGTCTCTGATATCGTCAGAATCAAAACCAAATATTTTCGCTCCAATGAGTGACAGACTATAGACATCTATTAAATGGTTGTATTCAGTGGTCTGTCCTTCGGGTGCCATATAATTAACATTGTCTTTGAAATCTTCAGTTTGTTTATAACTATCACTCAATACATCCACTTCTTTAGACAAACCGAAGTCACATAACTTAATGTAATTGTTGTCATCGTTTTTATTAGATATCAACACATTATCGGGTTTGAGGTCTCTGTGAATGATATGATTTTTATGCAAATACTCCACACTTTCGACCAATTGTTTGAATAATTCATATGAAATATAATATTCAGATTCAGTCATTATTTTGCCAAATAATTGTCTTTTAGTTTTTAACACATTTATTAAATTATCGGCCAAACAATCCATAAGAATGTATAAACAGTTGTTTTCAATCCATGAAAAGTAATACTGAATGACATATTCTGAGCGCAATTTTATTAGATTCTGGGTTTCATTTAAAATATTTTGTTTTTGCTTTTCATTCAGACCTTAAATAAAAATTTTAATTAAATAACTAAAATAATTAATGAGAAAAATATTACGATTTAGTGGACATTTCTTAAGCGCATAGTTTTGTTGCAAATTGTGTTTATCCATAACTTTAAACACTTCTCCAAAACCACCGGATCCTAACTTTTCCAAAATTACGTACATTTTTGTGTCATTTTTTACGTCACTTTTTTCTAATATAATATTTATAATACATTAATAAAAATAATAAAATGATAAAATTATTGTGATATTCTTACCATAATGTTGTGTTGCATCAACTGTTTGACCACAATTGTTATAATTAGGGATTGTAACAGTTTTTGATGTTATTTGATGTTCATTAGCAAAATAATCAACAAATGTTGTATATTTAGTCTCAATAAATACGTTCTTAAAGTATTCATAATTATACACTTTATCACCACTTAGTCCTACAATAATATTATTAAAATAATAACCAAATTGAACAAGATCATTAAATAATAAATTGTTAATGACACTTGTATTATTATTTTCTAAATTATATTTGTAAACGTGTTTATCATTTGATAACATAATTACATTATATACACGAAATTCAATAACAATTTTTATATTCTTAACATTTAGTAATAATTTTGGTGCGGATTCTGTGCTGTATTTTCCCATCCCTTCCCACATAAACACCTCTCCATTGGATGTTATGGCAAATGATTTCCAAAAACAGCACATAATGTCCACAATTTTATATTCAACGGAAAATTGTATTTCAATTATGTTTTGTGTTTGCATTAAATTATATATCCATTGAAATACCCGTCCATCGGATGTCAGGGCAATAGTTGTTTCCCTAAAACATGATATTTTCTCAATACGTATATCATGTGAATTATGTAATAATATTTTGTGCGGTTTATTATAAGTGTTTTCATTGGGAGTCTTACTTAAACCCCAGCCATATATCTGGTGATCGCTATTCAAAGCCAATATAAAGTCTTTTCCATTGAAAAATTGTTGTATATTTTGATGACATAATTGTATGACTTCTTCGGGCGTATGTATGGGTCGGTTGTGTCCCAAACCCAACACTCCCTCACTATTACTGCCCAACCCATAGACCCGATCATCAGTTGTCACAAACAATATGTTTTTACTTTTATTGATATCATTAAAAACATGAAATAATTTGATTTTCTCTCTCAAGTTATCGTGAATTTTGGCACAAATTTCAAACTTATTTAAAATATCAGACATTATATTAAAAGTGATATATTATTGTATAAAATATAATTTATTATAACTATTTTTTGAAAATAATTTTCATTTATTATTTACAAATTTTTAAATGTTTACTTATTTGCATGAAAGTAATATAAAGCACAATTTGTTTATATAAATACTCCATTAAAAACATGATAATCACTAATAGCTACTACACTAACCAAGTTTTAAAACCCGTTATCTCTGTGTTAAAACAACTTTAGTTTTGGTATTTTATAATATATAAAATATAATATTATATAATACGAAAGTAAAGTATTAAATAGTAATAAAATGTTTGTTACGACAAATATTGTATAACCTTGTATATTACTATAAACATTTGTCATATAGTTGATATAAAAAGAACTATCTATGCACGTTACAGACATAATATATTAATTCATACAAAGTCAAGTGTCTACATTTATAAAATTTTATTCCAATTTTTAAATAAAAATAAAACAAATAATTTTTAATGCAAAACTTTAAACAATATTTATTTTAAAAGTAATACAATAAATTTGTGATAATTTTAATTCAACTAATTTTACAGAATTATAATAAAAGACGAATTTTTCAATAAGACTATCAATTGATAGTCATTTAAAACTCAAGTCTTTTTAAACAACAAAAACTTAACATAACAACTTATAAATACCAAAATTAACCGGAAAAGTAATTTTTGGGTTCAAAAACACAAAAATTAAAAACAAATAATTTTAAATTATAACAACTTATAAAAAACATGTAGATTTACAACAAAAATAGATAATTAAAACATTTTGTACAACACATGTAAATAATGAAATGAAATGATTGCATGAATTATTATGTGAAAAAATAATTGCAAAATTTTTACATATTTTTAGACATCTATTGCAATAGTAATGAACTGTGATGTGACAAAACAAACGTGTTTTTGAAAACACCCATGTTCATTTCTTAGTGGACAAGCTCTCAAAATATTTGACTAGCCTTTCAACACTCCTTATGGCAACACTACTTGAACCGACTGGACTGTTGTGTTTAACACTGTCCGCCGTATCAACACTTCCCAAACAGGGATTAGATGTTTGTAATAATACACAAGTGCTCTCTATGTGGGGAAGCTTTGCCGGAGGTTCGCAATCAGAGTCAATAGTTTGTGAAAATCTGTTATAAAATATATTAATTAATTTATCATTCATCAGTATTTGTAAGACACAATTCATTACTGTATTTGTTGTTTAATTATTTGTTTGAAATAATTGAAAATTATTTGGTTATCCGTTGGCAGAGATGTAAGGGTTGACAAAATTGTGTTTTCCATTTGTAACCAATGATAATACAATTCTTTTGCGTAAATTTCGTTAAGACTAACACTATTTTCACCAAAAATATCGTTGAATTCTTTTATTATATCAGAGATACTTTTTTTTCTTGATTCATCAAATAATCCATTAATAAATGCTTGAATTTGATTTAAATTTACACCAAAAGTATTTAAAATATGCGATTTATAATCAATGTTTTTATAAGAAATTAACTTATCATTTTTAACAAATATTTGGCCAACAACTTCTCCAATATAAGGGCAAGACATAAAAGTTGTTGAATCTATGCCAACAAATTCAGTAAAACTATAATTTTTAATAACTAACTTCATATTAATTTCATGTTTTATAGTATCGGTTGGAATGAATATCTGTCCACTATAAATACTAATGCAATAAATCGGTATTTTCAAAGCCATAACTTTTTGAATACAATGTAATAATTGTCTCAACAATTGCTGTGAAATAAGGAAATTAATTGAAATCATTGCCAACGACTGATGGTTTTGTGTCCCAAATATCACTTGTTTTGCATTTATGACATCCCATAGAGTTTGCGAACAAAAATCCATTTCTATATAAATCCGATTGCTTTCAAACCACGAGTTATTGATTTGAAGCAAATTTTGATGTTTTAATTTAAATATTTTTGAAATATTTATTACTTCTCGATCAATGGAGTAATCATCTATAAATTATAAATTATTATTACCTATATGCATGCACCTATATGCGGCGTAATACGGTAAGTATTTAATAAGATAAATTAAGTAAAGTTTTAAACCACAATGTATTCAACATTATGCAAAACGAGAACTAGATTTTATATAAAGAATAATAAAGGATAATAATATACTAATAGTTACCATAAAATGTGAACGCCGTTAAAAAATACAATTTGTCTTTTATATTGTTTTGCACTTGAACCAATGATGACCAACTCTGATGACAATGACCAATTTGATTTTTATAGCATTGAAAAGCGTTAACGGTTTCTACAATTATCAAATATTGATTAAATAATTGTTAATAAGTTAGTATCAACTAGAACTTAATTTGATTTACCATAATTTGTTTGACAAATAACACCATTCACATTGAATATAAGTGCATAATGCAAATATAATTTGAATTTATTTTCAACAATAATTTTAAATAATTTATCGTTTTTCTCGACAATCGGATTAATCGATAAATCTTGTAATTTATCTAAAATGACTCCACATTTGGGTCTTTGTCTCCAATCAGTTGAACCATTTGTTGAGTACTCATTAGCACTCATTTCAACCAATAATTGATTTATTTTTATTAATTTATTTTTCAGAATTGAAATATTATTAAGTTGCAAATCAGAGTCCAATCTAAAAATATAATTATTCAAATGAATTTATAAAATGAATGGATTTCTATAATAACATATATTCCGTTTTTAATATTCGTTATATTGAAACCAAATATTTTCGCTCCAATGAGTGCCAGACTATAGACATCTACTAAATGGTTGTATTCAGTCGTCTGCGCTTCCGGTGCCTGATATTCAATATCTGCGACATCCGGAGTGTGGTTAACATTACTTTGTTTGTATACATCACTCAATACATCCACGGGTTTAGACAAACCAAAGTCGCATAACTTTGTAAATCTTTGAGTTAATTTGCCTTTTTTAATAAGATTAGAGATCAACACATTATCGGGTTTGAGGTCTCTGTGAATGATATTATTTTTATGCAAATACTCCACACTTTGGACCAATTGTTTGAATAATTCATATGATATATAATATTCAAATTCAGTTATTATTTCCCCAAATAATTGTTTTTTATTTTCTAAAAGTTGTTTTAAATTTCCGGCCAAACAATCCATAAGAATGTATAAACAGTTGCATTCAATCCATGAATAATAGTATTGAATGACATATTCTGAGCGCAATTTTATCAGGTTTTGCGTTTCATTCAAAATATTTTGCTTTTGTTTTTCATTCAGACCTTTAACTGAAATTTTAACGAATATCTTATTAATTATTTTAAACAATTATTTAAAAGATTACCATTCAATCGACATTTTTTAAGAGCATATTGTTTTTTAGTTTGGTTATCTCTTACTTTGAACACTTCTCCAAAACTTCCAAATCCTAACTTTTCCAACATTTCATACATTTTTACGTTTTCTGTATAATATATTATATAATTAAAATAAAAAATTATTAATTACAAGTGGATCAACCATTTATATTAATATTTAACATGGAATTTTCCCATTAAACAACCTCATAACGCTTCCCGCAATAATCGTCAAATACGGACTATTTATTAATTTTGATTTTATGTAAATAAATACAATTTGTTATAAAAGTCTCTCTCTCTCTCTCTCTCTCTCTCTCTCTCTCTTCAATAATTACTGTTTTGTTGTAAAACATTTGTGGCATTCATTGAAATCACAAATAAATTTTATATTTCAATAAACACTATTTCTTGTGTTCTACTAAATATAATTTTTAAATTTTCTTACCATAATTTTGTGTTGTGTTTAGTGTTTTGACACTATTGTTATATTTCGTAATATCAATGGTATTATAAGTCACCTGATGTTCATTAGCGAAGTAATCATTAAATGTTGTGTATTGTGTTTCAATAAATTCAGACTTGTTATAAAAGTAGACTTTGTCATCACTTATTCCTAAAATAGTGTCCGATATATACGTATGTTGTGCAAGATCACTAAAATATAAGTTGTTAATTTGTTCATTTTTTTCACTATTTGTAATATATTCGCAAACTTGGCTATCATTTGATAATGTAATTAAGGCATTGTAATATCGTTTTATGCAAACACTTTTTATATTATTGACATTTCGTAATAATTGTTGTTTAGTTATTGTCTCGTTGTGTACAAACACATCCCACATAAACACCTCTCCATTGGATGTAATACCCAAAGCATTTCTAGCCATTAATAATACATAATTAGGTAAGACCAAAATATTCACAATTTTATATTCCTCGGGAAATTGTATTTCAATTGGTTTTCGTTTTTCCATTGAATGATACCTCCATTGAAATACCCGTTTATCGGATGTCAGAGCAATAGCAGTATCTCCAAAACATGATATTTTCTCAGTACGTATATCATTTGAATTACATAATAATATTTTATGCGGTTTATTATAAATGTCAATAGACTTATTGTGACCCCAACTGAATATCTGATTTTTATTGAGAGTTTTATTCAAACCCCAGCCGTATATCTGGTGATCGCTATTCAAAGCCAATACAAAATCACTTCCAATGAAAAATTGTTGTATATTTTGATGCCTTAATTGTAGCACTTCTTCGGGCGTATGTATGGGTCGGTTGTGTCCCAAACCCAACACTCCCTCACTATTACTGCCCAACCCATAGACCCGATCATCGGTTGTCACAAACAATAAGTTTTTACTTTTATTGATATCATTAAACACATGAAATAATTTTATTTTCTCTCTCAAGTTATCGGGAATTTTGGCACAAATTTCTAACTTATTTAAAATTTCAGACATTATATTAAAAGTGATATATTATTGTATAAAATATAATTTATTTAAAGTATTTTTAAAAATAATTTTCATTTATTATTTACAAATTTTTAAATGTTTACTTATTTTCATTTGTGTAATATAAAGCACAATTTTTTACTTTAATTACTCCATTACAAACACCAATAAGCATGCTCACTAATTGTTACTACACTAACCAAAGTGTTAAAAGTTTTAACTTAAAACCCGTTATCTCTCATGAGTTATAACTTTAATTTTGGTATTTTATAATATATAAAATATAATATAATATACGAATATAAATTATTAAATAGTAACAAAATATTTCTTACGACAAATATTGTATAACATTGTATATTATTATAAACATTTGTTACATACAGTAGTGAGTAGTTGATATAAAAATAACTATCAATGCACGTAACACACGTAATATACTTATATACAT
Source organism: Medioppia subpectinata (assembly GCA_905368565.1). Classification (NCBI taxonomy): domain Eukaryota; kingdom Metazoa; phylum Arthropoda; class Arachnida; order Sarcoptiformes; family Oppiidae; genus Medioppia; species Medioppia subpectinata. The sequence goes on from CAJPIZ010003690.1 coordinate 8,481, forward strand.
AAAACATAAAATTCAACAAGGTCAACTGTTAAAATTTATATTTATTTATCTAGATAACACCAAAAATATTTATTAAAACTAATTTAAAAACATTCATTAATTTTTGATGAAAATGTTCATAAAATTTTATTTCAATTTTAAAATAAAAGTATAACAATTATTTTTAAACAAATTTTTAAACAAAAATTATAGAAATTATACAATAAAACTCGTGATAATTTTATTTCAACTAATTTTACATAATTATAATAAAAGACGAATTTTTCAATGAGACTATCAATTGATAGTCATTTAAAACTCAAGTCTTTTTAAACAACAAAACCCAAAAACAAAACAACAACTTATAAATACCAAAAGTAACCGGAAAAGTAATTTTTAGACCCAAAAACACCAAAATTACAAACAAATTTTTCAACAATATAACTACTTATTAAAAAACAATAAGATTTACAAAAACAACATACAATTAAAACATTTGTACAAAACATGTAAATAATGAAATGATTGAATGAATCGTTATGTGAAACAATAATTGCAAAATTTCTCATATTTTAGAAATCTATTGCAATAGTAATGAACTGTAAAATTTTTAAGAGGGATTTGGTTTTCGATGAAATGTATTATGGTGTGTAATTATTAGATACATGACTGGGATGGGATACTGGTGTGATCATGTGTAAATAGCAGCAGCTAGAACAATTTAAATTGGATATATATAATTTAGTATATACAAGGTCTAGTATGTATGTTTGTGTTTGGGGGGGGAGGGGGCAGTGGAGGTAAATTAGATACAGAATTTGTGTAAATTTTGTGTGGAATTTTAGAGCAAAACATATTTAGTGTATATAAAAATTAATTCAAATGATTTATGATAACAAAAACTGTGTGATAAAAGTTGTAATTTATATTATATTGGTATTTTCAATGAAGTTGCTAAATGTTGGGAAGGAGGGGAGTTGGGAGTTACTGTTTGTATGATTATGGTAGGGGTTGCTAAATAGGGGATAGTCAGGGGGTTTGGGTATGCATGGCACAGGTTTTGGCGTAAAAATATATAACGGTAATTTTGGGTATATAATTTTGATAAACAATTTTGAAATACTTGTGCGATTAATATCAGGGTATATCAGGTATGATACTGTATTGTGTGTGAGGGCCGGGGGATGAGGGGGAACGGTGGAGGGGTATTTGATATGGATTTGGTTTTGGTCTAAATGTAGGGGAAGGTATGGCTGAAGGGGGAGGGATGGTAAGGATGGATAGGGATGATAGGCATATGTGGTGTCTATGTGTGGGTGTATTTGGGTATGGGATGAGAGAATGGGATGCGAGAGAGTGTGTGTATGTTATATGGCATAGAGATGTGACAATACAAACGTGTTATACGTGTTGAATAACAAAAACAAAACTAAACAAAAAACATGATAAAATTGTACAGTATATTAGGAAACATAACGGTTCACAACACACGTGACAGCACATCACTAATAGCCACCATACCCGCCCCCATAGCCCCCGTACTCTTTGTCTTCATAGCCCCCGTCCACATATTGGGGCGCCTCCTCCACCGGGTAATACTCCGGATACGTTTCTGGCACTGCATTTAAGCATGGTAATTTCAAATTAGTTGTGTTTAGTAATATTGATTTAAAGTGGTTAGGTTAGTTGTAATTACCTGGTATATTATGTACGATGGGCACTTTGTGGTGTTTTTTGTTTATATATACGGGTGGCTCCTTTTGCTCGATCCTGTTAAATTTATTAAACTAATTACTTATTTGTTATGGTCATATAATTTTAAACATGTTCCTTATTTAGTGTTAAATAATTTGTTACTTTAATTGCAATTATAATTATTTTGTTGATTATATAATTCAATAAATAAATAACTAAAATAATAATCACACAAATATTACTATCAACAATTATTTATATTTTATCAAAACTATTGTAATTATTATTTATTAGTACTGATATAAAATCTATAACATTAAATGTTTTTAATACGATTTCTCAATTGATAAGTTTATTAAAATTAATCGATTATCTAATTTATCATACTTAAATTTTTATCTCACAAACCAAACAAAAACAGTAAAAAAATACTCACCTTAATGGTATGGGAAGTGGTAGTGGAATGGGTAGTATACCAAACTTGGGCTCTAATCATGGTGATTAATAAGTCATAAATAACACACCAGGATTAATTAAAAAAATATAGATAGTAAAAAGGATTAGAATAAACACCGGGATCAATTAAAATAGTGATCAATAAATATTACTCTTAGATTTAAGTAGAAATAGTGCCGATAGTATGGTCTTAATAATGATGGCCTCCCGTCTATTGAGCCCCTGGACGGGCAACATATGCTCCCCAATGAGCACCAACTCAAGCGATAGTATGGCCACAATTGTTAGCGATAGGTAACGGCGCCGCGACTCTAACGTCATGATCACACAATTTTGTATGATGGTGATAATCAATTATGAATGTAAATAAATAACTTGGCAACTTTATTATTTACAGCAAAATTTAATACACTGTTTTATACATTGACTTTTCACTCTTTATAATGAACAGTAAAAATCCAAACACAAACTCACTTTTCTTAACACAGACTTTAGATCTCGGTATTAAATATTAAAATTATTGTCTAAACTCCGTTGCCTTATATACACCACACATCAGAGCCCTGTCAAGTGGTTTGCATAAAAATATATCTATATTTAATAATTATATAACAAAACACGCGTATATTTTTAGACACTTATAGGTATGGTATAAGTGAATGGTTAGGTATAGGAGGGGTTGGGATAACAAAACATTACATGAGAGAGAGAGAGAGAGAG
>CAJPIZ010003691.1:0-11329 GCA_905368565.1 Medioppia subpectinata
CTGAATTGTGGTTAAAAATATCAGAATTCAAATATATATAATTTATTAATTATCTAGTTAATCTAATTTATAAAACCGTAAAATAATTGTATTTATTAAATATTTTTTATTAGCTTGTAGTTTATGTTTTGTTGTTTTTATTTGCATAATAACTACTAATTATTAACAAAAATGTTGTTAAATCATAATTAATTTATAAGCAAATAATTATATAATTAATTAAAATGCAATAATTTTAACATGTGGTTTATTAAACAAGTAGTCATTTAGTGCTAAATTAAATTTAATAAAGCGTTTATTAAAGCAAAAACTGTGTCATTAATATAAACCTATTTATTATTATTTCAAATCAATTCTCTTCTAAAGTAAGTTTTTTTTACAATTATTAAAACTACAAAATTAAAACTAATTTATTATTTTAATTTAAATAATTTTTAAATACAAATAGAGTACTTTAAAAATAAATTATCAAAAAATTAGTATTTAATCTTGTTCAGTTTGGCCGCAATAAATACTTCAATATTTATACAGATCAATATAAAACTATTGATGTGTGTAACTTTTTGCCGATATTTAATTTAGAACTGTTGCTGAATATAGTTGGAGACCTTTACTAAATTATATTTACAGTTAATTAATTATATTTAATTAAATAACTTGTATAGTGACTGCGCAAATGATGATAGTAGTAATTAAGTATTGATGATAGGGTAGGGTTGAATTAATATGATAGGGTTAAACTTTCAGTAAATGTAAATGTTATTTTGTTGATGATGTTGTTATAATTGTTATTGCATTTAATTAATAATTTTAAATTAAAAATTTTGTTAATTTTTAATTAAATTAATTTTAAGTAAAAGCGTATGTTTTTATAATAGATGTAAAGGTAAAATGAAATATTACCTAGAATTTATATTTCATTTATTTGTGAGATTAATTACGACACATACAATCAGTCAATACAAGAATGTAAACTTACTTTTAATACACGATTTGTGTGTTTTCGCAATATTTGTGCAAAAGTTTTAAATGAAGTTAATTTTTTAAATAATAGTTTTAATTAAATTAATAAAAAATTCAATAAATTAGAATAAAAATCATATTTTTATTATAACTTTATATATATTTGTAAAAATTGTAATAATAATTCATTTGTGTTTCTGTTCTCAAACACTTCAGATAAAAATCGAAATTTTAAAATAAAGTTAACATTTTTTTCTCATTAGAAACCCCGCCGGTGGCCAACCCTTACAATAATATAATTGTAATATATTTATTCATAGCTAGTTTTAATGGTAGTATAATTTAATACATAATTTAAAAAAGTTTAAATCTACAATTGGCAATCTAAATTATATTTGTATGTAATTTAATTATATACTGTACAATTGTTTTATTTAATAAATATAAACGAACATGTATATAAATTAATAACAATTCATCAATGGTAATTATGCCCTGTTTTGTAACACTTCCATAGGGCGATCAAATGATTTTATTCAAGGTATAATTATAATTATGATTTAATTATTTATTACAGTTGTGTGTATAAAGTTTTGCGTAACATTGAAAGCGTGTTCGGGCGAAGTAATGATGTTATTGGCTGCGCGTAAATACCATATTGAAAACCATTCAATACTTAATCGACATTTTGTTTGATTTTTGCCGATTGTTGTCTGATGTCGGCGTAAATAACCCCCAAATACGCTCTCATCACAGCTATTACGCTATTCAGCGGTTAAAATAAAATAAACTTACTTTTAATACACGATTTATCTGTTTTCGCAATATTTGTGCCAATGTTTTAAATAAAGTTAATTTTTTGAATAATATTTTTAATTAGATTAATAAAACATTCGTTAAATTAAAATAAATTATATATTTAAAAATTAATTATTTAGTATAAACTCATGTGCCAAAGGGGTAGTGTTCAAAATTATTTTTATTGATACTTTACATAAAAATATGATTTTTAATATAGTTTATGGCATGAAAGTAATACTAACTTTAATGTTAAGGCACGATTGGTTAAAATTTTCATAATTATATTCTTTACTTTAAAATTTTTATTTAATTAAACACGTGTTTAGAAGATGTTTTATCTACAATTGGCGATTTAAATGATATTTTTTATGTAATTTAATAATACACTGTACAATTGTTTTATTTAATAAATATAAACGAAACTTGTATATTAATTAATTATTATTAATTCAAAATGTAATTTATGAGCATTAGATTCATAAATAGTATACAACATAACGGATTTTTAGATTAAAAATTACTAATTAGATGTTTTTAACATTCAAAATATTTTTAATATTACGTTTATAAAAGTGTCCAGAACAAATTATTTCAAAGCAGATAAAAGTCCACAAATCTAGAATTTTAATATAAATTTTTAGTCAAAACCCAGGATTGTTTTAAACCCATATCATCTGGGCTACATTATTCACCATCCATGAATAAAAGTATTTAAGCCGTGTATCAGTACCATGTAGTTTCACTTGATAATGAGTTAATGCTATTTAACTAGTACGCCAATTGTAGTTGGGCTGTCGACCAATTTTTAAACATGCTTGCTTCGCGTGTTGTTAATTGATAATTATAAGTACGCAAATATAATTATTTAATACATTAATATTTTATTATTGTTGTCACTATTAATATTTAAAATGTACAATTCATAATTATATTATTATAAGTAATCATTGAAACAGTTTAAATGTTTAATTTAAGTAATTTTATATGTTATAAGAGTTTATGTAAGGACAGCACCAATTGGTGAATACATGGCTTTATAAATAAAATATGGTTTAATTTGCTATTTATAATTAATATAGTCATAATAATTGTTAAATAAAATCAAAACATCATGAATAATACACTTAAAATATTTTGTTGCATGTAGTATTTGTGTAAAGTGTAGTGTTGCAAAAGTTGGAAATTTTTAGATTAATTAAAAATTACATTAAAATTAAGTTGATTATATATTAAATGATACGCGTAAATTAAATTAAGGACACTTTTATTCCCGTACCTACCCGTCGAGTACTTTATAATAACAGAGTTTATTTGTAATGTAACCATAAATTAACCAAGTCTGTTTGTGGCAAATATGTTAGTAATTTCTGTGCTCAAAGTTGAATTAAACAAAATTATATCTAATGTTCACAGAATCTCCCGGAATGACAGGAATCTACAGGAATTGAAGCATAACTAATGCTTCCCGGCGAGGGTCTAATTATATTAATATAAATTAAAAATGAAATTTAAACCGTATATTTTTATGTAAAGTATCAATTATGATAATTTTAGTTTATTTAAATAGATATCAGATCCGCAAATTGGTAATTTGCTTTATTTGCCTAAAAATTTTAACTTTGTAATCTAGTTGTAAATTATAAATAAATGTTATAAAAAGCAATCATCAACTTGTAATACAATATAAATTACAATTTATATACGGTTTAGTAGTTAATCTGTATGAAAACGTGTCAAAAGACCTTAATGAATTTTTAATAAAATTACAAGAAATCCCATAAAAATTACTTTAAAGTACATTGAAAGGAAATTTAAGTATTAACCTGGAAACAGCAATTATATCTATGGCAATTACTACAAATTATCATAGCTGTACAAATGCAGACAAAACAAAACTGCCATTTTGAAACAAACCTGTTAATGCAAAACTGGAAGTGAGCATTAAAAATTTAAAATTTCAAATCTACATTTGGCGTTTTAAATTTTTATTTTTAAATTTAAATCGGATTAATGTATTGTTTATTTTTTAGTTTTGTTAAACTAACTTTCCATATGTTGTTATTTAATAAACTTAATCATTGCCATTAATACTACTACTGCAAATTTAAAATGGATACATTGATATTAATATTTATCGCGATGGTTTAATATCATTGGTGCCTAGATATATTGTATTCTATATTTAATTTGTATGAATTATATACGAAGTTATAAGTTATTGTTTTATTATTATTAATAATTTATTAATCTAAATATAATTGTAAAAAGTGAAAAAGTTTAAATGAAAAGGTATTGTTAAATTTATTATGTATTATACAATCATTTAAATAGTTAAATAAACTTTTATATAAGTTAGAGCTAGTCTCTCTCAATAACATAAAAATAACTATTAAATAATTATAATACTTTTTGTATTGCACTTTTTATAACACCAGATATTTGTGTCACCAGGTTTATAATAATTACGCTGACCATCATTATTATGACCAACAGTTTTGTTAATAAAGCTTTTATTGAGGCTTAATTGATAATTGCTAAACAAAATGGACAAAATCAGCATAATTGCTATCTTAATAATGTTGTATTGCTTTTAAATAAAACAATCGAGATTGTAAATGTGAATTATATAGTATTATACATGATGGTGCGAAACTTTCCACGCACCAACATTTAAGCTGCTATATTTGATTCGTATTTAGTTATCATTTATATTAGATGTTTACTATTATTATGTAATAATTTCGCCAATTGTTGAATCAATAAAAATTCAAAGTTATATTAAAATATCCTTAAAATTGCCAAGTGTAGATTTGAGAATTTAAATTTTAATTATGTTAAAATAATAAACAAGATAATAGTATTTCTGGCTGCGATGGCAATGATATTGGCAAATGTATCATGCTAATTTTGCCGTACGATCTCACGGGTACACCAACATTAACCGTAAAACAATAATGATTATATTATATTATATTATATAATAATTTAGCAGTTATTCTGCATTCTGTAAAAAGAATTTAAATTTTCGCCGGGTAAATTTGCTACAAAATTATATCTAATTTATTATTTTAATTTAAATAATTTTTAAATACAAATATAGTACTTTAAGAATAAATTATCAAATGATTTAGTCTTAATATATGATTAATAATAGTCTTAATAAAGTAATAGTTTTAATTAAATTAATAAAATGTTCATTAAAGTTAAATTAAATCATTATTTTCATTACAACTTTATATTTGTAAAAATTGTAATAATAATTCATTCGGGTTTCCGTTCTCAAACACTACAAATAAAAATCAAATTTTTAAACTAAAAGTTGCACTTTTATTCTAAACGAACCTGTATATAAATTAATAACAATTCATCAATGGTAATTTTGACCGGTTTTGCAACACTTGTAATAATTTTCAGTAAGGTTATTAAGTTAAATTTTTTAGGTAAACAATACATTAACAATTTGGTAATCTGTTGTTTATTTAAATAAAGCTAAAATTATCATAATTGATAATCTAAATAAAATATGCTTATTATAATTTTATTTTAATTTTTTGCACTTTCTGCTGTTACTGTAGTAGATATTACAGTCATGTTTACTTTTTAAATTAAAATTCCACCAATTATTGTAGAATCAATTAAAATTAAAATAACATTAAAATATCATTTAAATATAGTGTTCCCAGATTAATATTTCAATTTCCTTTAGAAATGGACTATAAAGTAATATTTTCCTTAAGATTTCTTGAGATTTTATTAAAAATTCCTTGAGTTTCTCCTTGATACTTCTTACCATGTGGCTTAATTTGATGTACATTTAATACTATTTAATTAGTACGCCAATTGTAGTTTGGCTGTTGGACAATTTTTAAACATGCTTGCTTTATGTGTTGTTAATTAAATTTGCTTTTAATTACAATTTAATAATACTATATTTATCGATTTATTTATTATTTAATTATCTATCGATTTATTTACTATAAATAATAAAATTATAATAAGTTTGTGCTAAAATCAATGTTAAATTATATATTTTTGCTCACATGTTACAAAAATAAATCTTTATTTTAAATTACATTATATTACATGTCTGTGTATAGGCGTTGCTTTAAAGTTAATGTAATTATGGCTTTTATCGTTTAACCTTTCTGGTTTGACACATCATACTTTTGAAATTACATATTTTATTATCACCATGGCACATGCTTATGCCGCATGGCTTATCATCTCGCTCAGTACAATGGAACCTATCTCAGGTTAAATGATACTTAATTTTGTTATATTTTATTGATTGAATGGAACTTGTACGTTGTTGATAAAGTACCACTATTATAACCAACATTGACACCGTTACAATCAACATCATTGTAGTTTTATTTGCCATCATTTATATAATTATTGGAAACTATAATAGATATAAAATTAGTATAGTAATATATTAAAAATGAAAATACTTTTGTAGTTCAACACATATGGTAAATTACATCAATATATTTTTTAATTAAATTCAATAATTTTACACGTTTATTATTTACTGATATTAATTATGATATTTATTTAACTATAATATAAGCGACTTATACACTACAATCTCTAGTACTAGCAATTAAACTGCTAATTAATTGCATATAATTATTAATTTGTTATAAAATCTAAATATCTATTTAGTATAATATAAAATAACAGTTAAATTGTAGAATAATAGTCATTATAGTTTTATTCGATCAAAAACTGCACACCTCCAAAAAAATGTACGAATGCAAGCAACACAATAATATACATTTATGTTTACTTTTATTTATTAAAAATTCCGCCAATTGTAGTATCAATAAAAAATTAAAATAACATTAAAATATCATTTAGATCTAGTGTTCCCAGATTAATATTTTAATTTCCTTGAAAAATGGACTTTTAAATCATATATTCCTTGAGATTCCTTAAGATTTTATTAAAAAGTCCTCAAGTTTTTCCTTGATACGTATTTTAATTGATATAACTATTTTAACTATTAAAGCAATAAATAAATTGTAATTTATATTGTATTAGAAATTCATAATTGCTTTTTAGATTACTTATATGTATTTTGTAGCCAGATTACGAAGTTAATATTTTTAGGTAAATAAAACATATTAACAATTTGCTTAACTGATATCTATTTAAATACAACTAAAATTATCTTTATTGATACTTTACATAAGATTTTAAATATTTTGAGCTACCCATATCAAGGGGAGATCTTCGCAGGGAGACAGGCGCCAGACTTCGATTCCTGGTAACTCCTGTCATTCCGGGAGATTCTGGAAACACAGAACACCAATAACTGAATAGATAGTGCCAGTATCAATGTGTTATATTAATGTAATGGGTACTGACTTTTCAATCACCAGTCACTAATTTAATTAACTAACTTTCCATATGTTGCTATTTAATAAATGTTATCATTGCCATTAACACTACACCACAAAGTTAAAATGAATACGTTGGTATTTAGCGCGATGGTTTTAATATCATTGGTGCATAGTCACTGTCTAATGAAATGATAAATGCAAACTCAACACGTAGCAATTTAAAAATTGCGCCAATTGTAGAATTGATATAAATTAAAATCACCCAAAAATGTCATTTATATTGCCAATTGTAGATTTGAATTTGTAAATTTTAATATGCTTGGTAAAGAAAAGCAAAAGAATACACTCTATACTGTATATTCACTATAATAAATATTGTGATAAGTATTACGATATTATTGATTTGAATCGCCATGTTTATTCTAGTCAATTAATCTATGCACTTAAACTAATGTTAAATTATTTTATTTTATTAATTGTTTTAATTAAATATTGAAAATTAATTGCGTTATTTTCAATTAAAACACATCAAACATGTTAATTTTATATTAATTAGCTTATAATAATTTAAATATTAAATATACATTTTAAATATCAAAGATGATGGCAGCAATAAACATCTTAATAACAACTACTGTAAATTATATTAAATATTTTTATGTCAGTACTTTTAATTATCATATGCCATTATGGTGGTCTTGTCAAATTTTAAATTTGCATATTTACATAAAAATGTCATTTAGATTGCCAATTGTAGATTTGAATTATTAAATGTTGCAAATGTTGTATCATATTTAACATGGAATTTGTTGCTTAGCAAATGTTTTGTTTGTTTATCAATATATTTACTCTCGTATAACATGTCTGTAAAGTCTTTATTCCACGTGAATATAGGCAGCGACTCGTGTCGGCACAACTGATCCAATGTCTAAACCATTAGTACAGAACTTACTCATGAAGTATTCTAGTCTATTGTAGTCTATTCTATGAAAACAACATGATACAAAAAATATCAAAATTCAAATATATATAATTTATTAATTATCAAGTTAACCTAATTTATAAAATCGTAAAATGATTGTATTTTTATTTAACTTGTAGTTTTTGTTGTTGTTGTTATCAAACGTTAATTTTGCAATTAACTACTAATTATTAACAAAAATTTTGTTAAATTATAATTAAATTATAAACAAATAATTATATAATTAATTAAAATGCAATAATTCCAACATATGGTTTATTAAACAAGTAGTCATTTAGTGCTAGAATTAAATTTAATAAAGCATTTATTAAAGCCAAAACTGTGTCATTAACATAAACCTATTTATTATTTATTTCGACGCAATCCTCTTCTAAAGTAAGTTTTTTATTACAATTATTCAAGCTACAAAATTAAAGCTAATTTATTATTTTAATTTAAATAATTTTTAAATACAAATAGAGTACTTTAAGAATAAATTATCAAAAAATTAGTATTTAATCTTGTTCAGTTTGGCCGCAACAAATACTTTAATAAGGCAATTGACGTGTGTAACATTTTCACGATATTTAATTTAGAACTGTTTCTGAATATAGTTGGAGACCTTTACTAAATTATATTTACATTTAATTAATTATATTTAATTAAATACCTTCTATAGTGACTGCGCAAATGATGATAGTAATAATTAAGTAATATGATAAAATTAATTTTAAATTTTAAGTAAAAGCGTATGTTTTTATAATAGATGTAAAGGTAAAATAAAATTTTACCTAGAATTTATATTTCATTTGTTTGTGAGATTAATTACGACACATACAATCAGTCAATACAAGAATGTAAACTTACTTTAAATACACGATTTATGTGTTTTCGCAATATTTGTGCAAAAGTTTTAAATAAAGTTAAATTTTTAAATAATAGTTTTAATTAAATTATTAAAATGTTAATTAAATTATTAAAAGTTAATTAAATTAGAACAAAAATCATATTTTCATTATAACTTTATATATAGTTGTAATGAATGTAGTTTTAACTTTGTATAGTTGTAAAAATTGTAATAATAATTCATTTGAGTTTCTGTTCTCAAACACTACAAATAAAAATCAAATTTTTAAAATAAAGTTTACATTTTTCTTCTTATTAGAAACCCCGACCGGTGGCCAACCCTTACAATAATATAATTGTAATATATTTATTCATAGCTAGGTTTAATTGGAGTATAATTTAATACATAATTTAAAAAAGTTTAAATCTACAATTGGCAATCTAAATTGTATTTGTATGTAATTTAATTATATACTGTACAAATGTTTTATTTAATAAATATAAACGAAACTTGCATATTAATTAATAACTATTCATCATTGGTAACTATGGCCGTAACACTTGCACAGGGCGATCAGATAATTTTATACAAGGTATAATTATAATTTAATTGTTTATTTGAGTCGTGTATATTACAGGCGCTTAACGTAACGTTCTAATACTGAAATCCTTGAAAATGCCGAAACTTGCATAGAGTAATGACTCAAGTTATAAAATTAGTATTGATACATAGTCATTACTCTATGCAAGTTTCGGCATTTTCAAGGATTTCAGTATTAGAACGTTACTTTAAGCACCTGTAGTGTATTTAAAGGTTTGCTTAATACTCAAGGAGTGTTTAAGCGAAGTAATAATGTGATTGGCTGCGCGTAAATACCATATTAAAAACGATTTCAGTGGTTAAAATAAAATACATTAAATATTGCTCTTATGTAGGGTGATCAGATGCCCGGGAAAAATCAACAATTTAACATTGTAACTACAATTGGCAATATTTTTATGTAATATAAATTTTTAAAATAAATAAATATAATATACATTATTATTATTTAAAAATTCGGATTATACCCCTCGCGTATTATAACTTTATTGTACGATTACATAAAAATATTCATTTTTTCATTCAAAACTCAAAGTTAATATATTTCGGTGAACAAAACATACTAACAATTTGCAGATCTGATATCTATGTAAATAATACTAAAATTATTTTAATAGATACATTATATAAAAATATGCTATTTAAATTACATTTTTAATTCATTGAGCATGTCAAGGAGAGACCCTTTGTCAGAATTATAGCATGTTGCTTAATGCCCTTCAATGAATGTAAATGTTATTTTGTTGTTGTTTTTAATACATAATTGCTGTTGCAATTATATAATAATTTTAAACAAAAAAAATCATCTTGATTTTAATTAAATTAATTTAAAATAAGTAAAATCGTATGTTTTTATTATATATTTGTAAAAATTGTAATAATAATTTATAGATGTCAAATCAACAATTGGCGATCTAGATGATATTTTTATGTAATTTAATAATATACTGTACAATTGTTTTATTTAATAAATATAAACGAAACTTGTATATTAATTAATTATTATTAATTCAAAATTTAATTTATGAGCATTAGATTCATAAATAGTATACAACATAACAAATTTTAAAATTAAAAATTACTAATTAGATATTTTTAAAATTCAAAATATTTTTAATATTACGTTTATAAAAGTATCCAGAACAAATTATTTAAAAGCAAATAAAAGTCCAAAAATCTAATATTTTAATATAAATTTTTAGTCAAAACCCATGATTGTCTTGAACTCATATGGTTACATTAATTATCATACATGAATAAAAGTATTTAAGTATACTTATCTGTATCATGTATAAAGCATTGACTTTTAGGTGACAAAAACCAGTCTTAAAGTCACTATAAAAGTTACTTAAAAATGGCAAAAAAGGTGCTAAAAAGGTGCTAAAAAGTTATGAAAAAGTTATTTATTTCGCACCAAAATGATACATTCAAAGGTCAATAACATTCGTTTTTGAATTAAATTGTATCACAAAGTATTTTTTGAGGTTTTCCGTTTCGAAACTCATTTGTCTGTCGCTTAACAACTGTTTATTAGTCGAAAAAAGTTTAATGAAATGCCGATTATGACTAAAAACTATGACTGAAAAATTTTAATATCACATTAAACCTATTTTCATTTTTGACTTATTGAGTATTTTGTAATTTATCAATTAATGACGTATAAAATTAGCAAAATAGGCGAAAAGTTACTTAAAAGTTACTAAAGGTGCCAACGTCCCAAAAGGTGCTGTTCTTACATAAACTCTTATAACATATAAAATTACTTAAAATTAAACATTTAAACTGTTTGTCTACTGTCATCACATTAAATGT